>JABUQX010018369.1:0-65000 GCA_015478945.1 Trachelipus rathkii
CATTTGGTGAGCTATAATAGTCTTTATTTTTTAAACTATTAATCGGTCTTTACTATGGTTTTGGATGGATTGTCCGGGAAGACCTTTCCGGAAATGATTTTGGCAACGAGCAAAGGACGGTCGGACTCATATCCAAAGGTTTATATTTTTATAATTCTTACAAACCTAATTAAAGATATGAAACTTTTTTCTGGGTGTTTCAAATCCTGATTATTTATCTTTTGATTAATTTATTTTCAATTCTATTCAATAATTAATAAGAAATATAATTTAGATTTAATTCTTCTATTCTACTTTAATATTTCAGTTTTTTCAATGGTTATTTGAATACGTAATATAATATTTCAGCTTTTTTTTTTATCCGCATCGTGATGAACCAGAATATATATATATAATTAATAGTGATATAATATACTTACAACTGTCTATCTAAGCTGAACATCAGGTGCAAAGATTTTTTATATATAAAATTTTTAATTTTTTAATGATCACATCCTTTTACCTCTCAGTATAGTCTATTATCAATAAGTCCAGCAGGCCGTAGGGAGTCCCTAATGACCAAATTTCTCCGTTACGGAGATAGCCTAACCTGCTCCGTATTACCTCTGATGATGTCTGGTGGTTGCTGTGCTGACTAGATAACTCAACCATTTAAGAGATTTTGACCATACAAAAATCTAACCATCTGAAAATTATCTCCTATAAATTGCTTTCGTTGAGCTATTGCTACTTTCATCGACATTTATATTCTACAAGAAAGAGCGGTAGAGAGGTACCTCACGGGTCGGGTACAATTGTTGGGTCCCTAGCGTATATCTCCGGCTCCGCTTCAGCGGATATATTTTAGTATTTTATATATTTCCCGTTGTTTTATAATGGGGGGATCAACGTCAAAATTCAGGCGTTTTTTTTATTACCTCTATGAAAAATTCGAAATTAATTAGTGTACATTCAATATTTACTGTTATGTATTTTGCACACTTTAACATACATTGCTGCTGCCGTATGCCTTATGATGATATATATTAATATAAAATTGTTGTTAAATAATATTTTTAAAGTTTCTGTTGGACAAATTCAGATTGAATTATTGCCAAAAGATAATTTCGTGTGTGAAATACCTGGTTATATTTTTTTGGGCTTATGTGGTGGTATTTAAAACGGTAATTAAGATATTTACGGTTTGGAAGTATTCCTCATAACTAATCTTAATTAATAATTTAAATGTTAAATATGTTTTTTAATAACGTAAATTAGAAGTAATTTGACTAAAAAAACGAAGCCTTAAGGTGATATTTTTAGGAATTGTATATTTTTTTTCAAACGTGAATTTTTTCCAAAATTAGGAAATTTGTGTATTTTTCAGGCTCGTTTTAACGTTATAAAATAAACATTGAAAAAAAAGAAATTATGACAACTTAAATTTTATAATTTCTAATAATAATAATAATATTTACACTTTTTACAAGAGTAGGGGCTCTTTATATTGCGATAGTTTGGGTTGTCCTAATGGGTTATTCGGCGACATGGTTCACATGCAACTTTTTTGATCGAAATTTTGTGGGTTTACATATTGATATGTTTTGGATTTATAATGATGATGACAATCAATTTTAATAATTATTTGGTTTATATAATTATAAATAATAATTTATTATTATAATAATTTATACAAATATGGTCTTGAAAAATAATTTATTCAATGTACGCACTTTTTACGTTAACTTTTTTTTATCCTACACTAAATATAGAAAGAAAGATAGTATAGAATACTTAACAAATTGTCTTATAGTCCTAACTATATCATATAAAACTAAAATATAATATTAATAAAATCTATAAAAAAAAAGACATATTTTTTATATAAGTGTATAATTTACTTCTCTTTTGGTTTTATCTTTCCTCATTTGCGCTATTATTGTGAGTATACATATTCGTTATAGCCTTCTATATTTTGTAGGTTTATCTATATATTATCTTATTTTATATATTTTATAATATAAGTTTAAATTTAAATTTTTTTATATGAAATGTTAGATATTTATATTACGATCTGAGGAATTATATTTCGGAATTTTGGAGAGGTATTTTCTTCTGAGGATTTCATTGGGAAATATTTATGATTTCACTTCGGGTCCTAGAAATTTTTTTTGCGCATTTTAGAAATAAAAAATTTTTGTTGCTATAAATGGTGTGGAAATTTTTTTAGGCCTATGACACTGAAGGTTGTAAGTTGTTTTTTAGCTTTTATAATTTTTATATAATGTTTAATTATTTTTTTCTATTTACTACTTAAATAAAACCTTTCTCTAATTGAATAAATGTTTTATTTAAAAAAAATTATGAAGAGTATTATAAAATTAACATGGATTTTCTCCCCACGACCGGTTTTCCTCCCATTTTTACGGTAATATTTTTTATATATTTATACAATTTATACATTTTTTATATCATTACAAATTTATATATTTTTATCAATATTGTATTATTATATATATATATAATAGTGTTTTTATAGAATATATTTTTTATATTATTATTATATTTATTATATATAATTAGTATATTTTTATTATTATATTGTATTTATTTTTTGTTTTTTTATTTTTTATATTATATATTGGTATATAATATGATTATATATATAGAGGTATATTAATTTATATGATTATGTGAGTTTATTTTTATTTATATTGGATAGATATATTGTTTTAGCTGGTTCTTTGGCTATTATTAGAGGGTCTTGAGGATAGTAGTTTTTCTTGAATCGAGCTTAATATTTTTTAATTAGTTCAGTATTATCAGTCATCGAAAAATCATTTGAGAATTTGGATTATTATTAGTTTATATAGTACCTATATATAGTTAGTGATTTCACTTTAGTTACTTTTTGCAAAAGTTCTTTTAGACTTTTGCAGTTCATTCATCCATATCAAAGCTGTACATTATTTTTCTTCCTGGTGGGGAAAAGGAAACGCAAAGTATTTTAAGAATATTTTTCCTTTCAATACACACTTTGTCATCAACATTTGGGAAATTATATATCTACCTTGCTTCTCCTTCAGTACTAATATATTTTTTAAAATTTTTCATTCAAGTTTTTTTTCCCTTCAGATAAAAAAAAAGGGTTTTTTAAAAAACTTTACAAATATGTCCATTTGTTCAATATATTACCTTCAAAGTTGCAAGAAACATAGTGACTTATTATATCTGCTCTTTGCTTTAATTTAAATATGAGAATGGATTTTTATTCGAATTTGTTTCCTACATAAAATGTTTTCATCTTTCTTTTTTGGTAAGATTTGAAATTTTGAATAATCTGTATAAAGCGCTTCAAGTTTTCAGTGTTGTACAGGGATTAATTATGATAACCCTTGTGTTCCTATAAGGCTCTCATTTTTGAAGCTCTTTTCCAGTCCTTTTATTCAGTCTCTAAAACGTCTTCCTTTGTTGTTATGTTATTATGATTTGTGTTTATTTCCTGGTATATTTATTCAATGTTATCTATTAGTGAAAAACTGTCTGCAGTTTAGTTATATGGTTGTTTATTAAATCAATCCAGTTGTACCCGGTTATCCTTAATCATTTAAATCTACCTAATCCTTCACAACTTTTATGCTTTAATTCTTGGTTTTCAAAAGAGAAAAGCTAATCCTCACATTAAATCTATCTTTTTTATAATGTTCCGGTCAAAATGTAGGCACTGGATTGAATTTTATTAGAGATATTATATTTGTTTTGTAGCTTTTAGCCTCATTAAATTCAGCAGCGGCATTCATCCTTATAATATTTTATATGAATTTTCTTGAGATGCAAATTGTTCTTAAAGTTTTTCAATCAACTTAACTTGAAAGAAGAAAGCCAGATGGATTTGAATGTTTTAAAGTAATTTCTACTAATGCTAACATAAAATTACTTTTCATGGTTGTTTATAGATACACCATCTTTTTTATATATTACAACAGAAGAGTGTATTGGTAACTGATCATTGACCAGTGGAGAAAGCCTGACTGGCATCTTGTACAATAAAGGTATAATTTTCAGAAAAATCACCAATATTATAACGTCATGGTTGGCAGGTAAGTTGCTTTTAGTTCTTTAAGATAAGGTTAGCATGTGACTTTAGACGATAAAGATGAATGCCGTTGTTAATTCAATAATTTTCTTGCCCAAAATTCTGATGAAATGCAATCTTATTTTGTACTGTTGTAATTAAATGTGAATCTGTCGTACTGTTACTCCATTGGAATATGTGACTGAAATCTTCTTGTGTTCCATATTTTTCAAATCGTTTTTTTAAGTATTTTTATCTAATTCTTCTTTTTAGGGCATTATTTTCTTACCATATCTTGAAAGCATTTTTTGGCAACCTTTTTGCATCATCATCATGACAACATTTATTCTGTTTATTCTGCTTTTAGATCTTTATAAGTTAAGCTTTACGGCAATTGGCGAAAACACATTAATTTTTGATGGATTTTGGGGTGCAGTATTTTATCCACACACATTACATTTATGGGTCCCTTTGCTTACCAGCCATACACACTCATTTGCCTTGTTATTTTGCAAATGTTGAAAAATCCAATAAGAATCAATACAGTTTTTCCTTGATACTTTTTCAATATAGTTCTTTGTCAGATTCCAAGTATATAACCTTAAGGTTAATAGCAAGTAAATATAGTAATATTAGCAATGACATAATTTTTGGAAATAAACTAGTACAAAAGATAATTCTCTTATGTAGAGAAAATGGTGAAATTCACAAGTTAAAATTGTGTCATATATTCTTCATTCAAAGCGATATAAATTGGTAAATAGTTCTAACTATAGTAAAAACCTTTTTTTCTTAACGTAAATTTTTATTCATTAGAAACTCCCAGTTTCCTGTAAGGCTTGCCCGAAAATGTTAGGAAAGTCTCGATCTAATTCTTTGGTTGTCGTGTCTTATCTGTGGTGTTTCTGTCGCATATTATTGGGTGTTATCTGTGTTTAGAGTACACATTCATTACTTGATATCTAGAGACTTGAACGTTGTCTTTCTTCAGCACTGCCAAATGTAGCCATAGGTTTACGTACAGTTTTATTTTTCACAGTTTGTACAAGATGTAATTTCTTCTCCATCAGCAGTACAGCTGAGTCATCATGGTTACTATCCATTGTTGTATGGGTTTCAAAGACTTTGTCACAACTTTTGTGTTTTAATAGAGGATTGCAGCACACCTCATGGTAATCCTAGATTCTTCTTATGCTCAATAGTGTAAAAATAAACTTCTTATGCGGACTGTTATGGATACTAAGAAATGATATCTGATTAAGATATTATAGTATATATATATAATATATATATATTATATATTATATTTTATATTAATGATTTAATTATATGAATAGAATATAATGTATATATATTATTGGATATATTAACTATAATTATATATTTAATATGTTTCATTTTTATATATGTTACTGAAAGGTTTAATTAATTTTGGGTAGTAGGAGATATTTATTATAAATTATTTCAAAAATTGTAATGTGTTTTAAACATTGGATTGTAAGGTGACTGTTGATTGTTCTGGGTATAGGTCTTCAATCAAATAAGATCAGACTTTTTTATGTTTGTATATGTGTAATAAGAAATTCTTCAGTTATGAAGAAGTAGGATATATCTGTTGTTTTTTAATTATATTCGATCAATCTATATTAAGGGGGGTTAGGGGGGAATTTTTTTTTTTAACACCTATATTTAAGCGCTGTTTTTTAAAAATTGTTTGATAACAGATTTTTTTTTTCTGATTTGCCTTTTTTATAGATCTATTAATTCCCTTTAAATATTGCATTTTTCAGCGTGATACTGCATTAAGTAGAACCAAAGTTAGTTTTTTTTGAAAGAAGAGAGAGTATTGCGGTAAATATCCTCTCCCCAAAATTGGGGGGGCTTGTTTTGGTTCAGCCCCTACTCAAAATTTGTGAACCTAATATTTTGTTAGGGGAGTTGAGTTTTTTTTGTGCCAAAATTGAAGTTTTGATATATAACCATATTTCATTAATAATACGGAGGGGGTCGTGGTGGCAACTCACCACCTGATTTGTTCAGAGAAATTAGCACCAGGTAATGGTATTATACTTGGAGGAAATAGATAAGAATATATAGTTGAGCTGGCTCTAGTAAGATGGTTCATGGTTATACAGGTGTATCACAATAAATATATATAGTATATATTTATATATATTTATATTTAGATTATATATATATTATATTATTATATATATTTTATATTATTTATTATATATATATAATATATATATTATATATATATAATAATATATTATTTATATATTTTATATTTATTATATATATATATTATTATATATTATATTTTATTATAATATAATATTCATATCATATCAACAAGTAATCCTGAATAACTCCATCATCCCCTTAAACTAAACAAAAACAAGTAAGATACTCAGAAGAGCCTTCAATACCCACTTCACCTTTACACTATGGGCCAGTCTATAAAGTACAGTCAACAAAAAATTAAAATGTCCAATTGAAAACTCTATCTCAATACAGCTTCACCAATGAAACAACAGCATCTATCACTAGCATACGAACAAGTGTCTCAGAGCTATTGCATCTTAAGATAAACAGTTTCTTCTGGTATCGGCCTTAACTTCATCTTATTCTAATAGAATTACTATTAAATTATAGAGGAGAGACTATCATATCTGCCTCTACTTCAATAATCACAGGTTGTGTAAAAATCACCCCTATGCCAATTCGCGCTGCAGGGAAGAAGCAAAATTTTTCTCATTCATGGATCATTTCTTATAGAATGTGGATAAGCACACAATTTGTCTATGTGACAGACTCTTATAAGTTTAACCCTACCTAACCATGCCATAACTACTACTTCTTTTTCTACATCTATACATTTTTGTTATTGTTGATCTTCCTCCTCTTCCATTGCCCTCTACTATGGCAATCTCTTTTTGCTTCCTCTACCTCCTCCAAATAAACCTCTCTCTTCTAACCCAACATATTCAGGTACATCGCTTATCCACTTGGATACACAGCAATTATACCGGTTTTTCATAGACTCCATACTCCCTGAAATATCTTAACTCAAACGACATGGTGTCCAATGAAGATATGAAGATCAAATCTACGTCTCGTGTAATGATGTTAAGATCTGAGCATCAACCTGAATCTTCAGGAATCTTAAATCATAGGTTGTCCGACTCAAAGACACTTGCGCCTCCCTCATTGTCCACAGTAGTTTTAAATAGCTGACTTTTTGAACATTCTGCTGAAGGTTCCCTCACATTTCACTCTCTATCAGAATACAATAATCAAACTCTCCGTCCAGTTGATGAACCTAATTAGGGTTCAACCATATATAAGGTTGGCCCGAGTTTTTTTGGAGAGTGTATGGGATTCTCTTCATTAACCAATAAAAGGGTATAGAGGGCCCAGGGGCAATAAATACATAGCATGCATAATGGAATGGTGAGCTGGGCAGTAAGGTCCCAGTTCAATGCCTAATAGAGAAACTCTTGTTAAAGAAGTTCTCTACTTGATTCTTGATAAGGTGAAAAAGTATATGGAGGTAAGAAATAAAACAGTGTATTTATCGCTTGCACTTACTGCAACAAATGGCAAACTTAAAAATTATAGTTTTTAAGGAAAGTCATTTAAAATTGTAAGCGCAAATATTGGCCAGACAAGGACGTTTTTCATGGAGAAATTTGAAGCTGGTTGTGTTTTTACAGGTCAAGGAGGTTACAATATTCATTCTTGATTCCGAATTCTCGGCATATAATTTATCCTCAAAAAATATCATTTTTGAGCTATGTCATGTGCTGTATGGCAATGTAGTGGTATAGGCTAATGATATATGGATACTTTGTAATTATTATAGTTTATTATATTTGGGATATTATTAATAATTTTGGGAGGATTCATAGTTGTATTATATGTTTATATATATATATAGTTATAGTGAGTATATCTTATATATATAATAGGTATATTTATATTTATTATTATTATAATAACGTAAAACGGGGGAAAAACCGGTCAAAAGAAATCGCTTCTGCTTTTTTTTTTGAAGTGGTAATCATGAAAATCGTAGAAGTGGTTTATAGTTATAAAATCTTAACTTATAGTTTTTTCATCACAATTTATTGATATGTTGTCATAATCATACTAATAACTAGGAAATCAAAGAAATCTCGAAATGAAAATATAATTTTCCAAAAAAAATTAGATTTCCGTCTTAGTGTAAAAAAAAATGAATCTCGGGTTGAAAAACCGTCAGTGGCGTGCGTGGATAAGCCGGTTCCATTTTGTATTATTTTATAATAAATTATTTTTCTTTTGTTGCTTGCTCCAATATTTATTTTGTTATTTATTCAATTTCAGTGTGAACTAAGTCTGTCTATATAATATTTATATTTTTTGTATTTTTTTATAATTTTTGGATTGAATTAATTTAAAATACTATTTTAGTTATATTTTTTATTTAATCTATTTTTCATACGTTTAAATATTTTTTTAGCATAAATTTTGAAATTTTTTAATTATTCCATGCTTTTATTCTTCCTTTAAATATTATTCATCATCGCCTACTATAGCTAATGTTGCTAGAGAGATGAGAGTGATATTAATGCATGTCTATCTTTTTAACAAATTATTTTGGCTATTTTCATAATATATCTGTAGCTATTGCTATAATTTTCATGAAACATTTCATGAGATTTTCTGAAAACATGCAAGTTATTTTTTGTTTCCAAATATTAATAATTTATAACATTTACGTACTAATGAACTTATTATCACCAGTGATAGTAATAAGGAATTGCAACTTTTAAAAACAACTATGCTATTTGTTATCCTTTTTTTTTTTTTTTATAGTCGAAAGAAAATTTACAATTTCACGTGCAAACTTTTTTTTTTTACTCTTTATTTCTAATTATAGAATAAAGATATGTATAGAAAACATTAATAACAATGTTCTTTATATTAACATATATATTTAAATTTAATATTATTGATTAAACTAAAAAAAAATAGATCATTTTTTTAACATAGATTTATATCTGACTTCAGGTTGCTTTTTCCCGACCCCGATTTCCTTGGTTTTTTTCCTCTTTTTTTTCTGAAATATTGAAAACTTTAATAACTTTAAAAATAAGCTTAATATTTTAAATTATTTTTTTACATGGATGGTTAAAATAGACTTTCCCAAATATGCATTCTAACTCAATTGATTCGGGATATGTAAATTTGTCGAGACAACTCCGAGTTTCATCAGATGTCGTTGCAAAATAAAAAATAAAATTCTTAATTTTTCAACTTGCAAATTTTTTTTGATTTTTTATATATATATATATAAGTTTATTTAATTTTAAAAAAATACATATGGTTAAAAATCTCCTCCATTTCCTGCTTAAAAAACCTTAAAACAAATTCATAATGAAGAATTTTTTATTTTTAATTAAAAATATTAATAATTTTATTTTAAACTTGATCTTTGGTTTTTCCTCCTCTCCAGAACGTTTTTACTCCTCCATTTTATCGGTATATATATATATTATTATTATTAATATAATTTTAATATATATATATATTTATATATTAATATTTATATTGATATTTTTATTATATTTATTTTTTTTTTTTTTTATTATTTTTATATATTTTTATTATATATTATTTTTATATTATATATTTTTTTATTTATATTGTATTTATCTTATTTTTTATTATATTATTAATATTATTTATATTTATAATATTTTTATTTATATATATTTACTAGGATAATACATGTTTAGTATAAATTCTACAATATATCTCATCGAATAATTCAATTACATATTTTTGACATAATTATGGTTTTTCACTCTGCAAAAGAAAATTAAATTACTTAAATTTTTCATTATTGTTTTTTTGCAGCATTCATTCAATTAAAAGGGCTCATTTAGGAAAGGAAGAAATCAAGGATGTCTATGAAGGAAAGATACACAAGCTAACCAGATTTTGCAAACAAATCTTTGTTCAATGATTCCTTTGATCTTCAAGGACTTTTGACAATGATACCTAGATTTATATTTGACTTTAGTGCCTGCTTTTTGAATTGTTCATTAGTTTCTTCGGTTCCTCCATTAATTTCTTGAAGAAACTGAGTCCTTTGATATCACATATTCTCTATTCACAATACCATTATTCAATTGTCCAGCACTTTAATTTATTCAGGAATTTCACAATATCATCGACCACCATTCAGAATGTAAAACTCCCACCTTTTATATATAAATATTATATATATAGAAGTAAGTATCTATTTATATTAATCTACATATGATAAACAACCCCTACTATACTACTCTACTACTAGTACAAACTACACACTCACCCACAATAATATTATATATATATATATATATATCAGTTATTATATATATATATATATTATTATATATATATAATATAAATGAATAAAATAAATAAATAAAACAATACTAAATAAAGAAATAAATATTATATGTATATATAAATATATATATTATATATATTATATACTATACTATATATTAATATATATTATATATATATAATACAACATAACTATAACTCTAATTTTATATGAGTAATAATATAAGAATATATACGTTATTATTGTATTACTTCCTCCTCACCACTCAAATTAGTAATATGAATACACAGCACATATATATATCATTCAAATATATATACTTATATTATACATCATCTAAATATATATATATACCACAGACGTAGTGTAAATAAAACTAAATCAGAAATATACTCTAACAAACTATTTCCTCAACACATATTTCTTATCTTTTCAGTTATCAACAATTTATAACAGTTATACTTAACCAATAACCATATATAAACATAATCTTCTCACCTTCAGAAACATAAAATAGATTATTATATAATCTTAATGTGATATACTGTAATATATTACACACCCGTAATATACAGCTATATATATATAAGTTAATATATATCCTATTCTAATTTATTATATTTTTGTAATATATATTTTATATATATATATTTAATAAAATAATATCTAAATATAGTATATAAAACCTTTATACTAATACTAATTAATTATATATAAATATATATAATAAATAATATAATATATATAATAAATATTATATAGGACGACAGGAAGATGTTTACTCCAGGAACGAAAATCAATAAAAAAATGTAACTAACGTAATTCAATGATTTGAGGTTACAATACATCAGTCAATAATGTTTTCTTAGTGAAAATGTAATTAATTATATATATAACAAAAATTAAAAAGAAATTGATAATATTTATAACATAATATACATTTACTAATTAGCTTATCTATAAAAAAATTGAATACGCCTATAGCACCGTCCCTCCATCCAATAAGTCACTATAGGGAACGAGGACTTACGTTTCACCTTATTTCAGCTCTATAAAATCTCAGATCCACATTATACGTAGAAGTTGATTGTAGAAACAGTGGGGCTAACTCCAAATCTACCAGCGTGAACAATTAATAAAATTAACATATGAATATCACTTAACCCACCCATTTAGTATATTCTATCTATCTCCTCTCTCCGAGACCTGCGCCTCGCCACCACCGCACTATAAATCCCTCAAATCCACTCCCCCACGATCCCCCGTCACAGCTGAGTGAATAACACTATTGCCTCTCCGCTAGCTTTCGGTTCATTTGGGTGGAATATACTCTCCTTTCAAATATAAAAATCCTCTTAAATTATAAATTAGAATCGAAAATAAAAATAATAAAAATGAAACAACTATAGAAAAAAATTAAGATTCCTACTGCTCCAATATCTTTCAATAATTCTAATTGTGGGAATAGTATTAAACTTTTCCTAATAATAATAATAATAATAATAATATAATAATATAATAATAATAATAATAATCTTTGTTAATTCTTAAAATTAAAAAAGCAGAATAAACGCTAATAAAAATACTAGAATATTGGGCAAGCAATAAAGAAAATAGTCCCGGAAATGTCGTTGCGTTTTTTCTTATCGAATAAATCTCACCCCCGTATAAACGAGTCAACACTTATAAAATGTCCTATATATATTACTAATCATTATTGTATAAACCTAGAACATAACTATAACCTCATAATCATATACTATATAGTATACCTTCATTACCTAAATAACCGCATATATATACCAATAACATATTTTATATTAAAAGGCTATTCCCCTATCTACTCCCAAAATTTCCCCTAATAGAAAGAAAATAAAACAGTATATCTTCCATTATACTGTATGTTATATACCAATATATATATATAAATATAACTACTATGTATGGGCAACGTACTCAGGTGAAGCTAATATATTATTTACAGTATAGTCTATAAACATATTTTACATTATTCATACTCTATTAAACAATACAAAATATAGATTCAACTATAGTATACTCAATATAAATGTATATTAACCTATTACTATACTATAATACCCTATATATCACTATATATTACTAATACCTAGATGTATCGAACAATAATATTTCTCCTAATAGTGAGACTAAATTAGGTATATATATATATTATAAGCCTATAGGGGATAGGGTATAGTATATATATAATGCTAATTAACCGCTCTATCTCAACGCCCCTACTGATGCCGATATTTATTTCTATAATATATATATTATTATGATAATAATTTACTATTACATATAAATATTATCTATTTTACATTATTATTAAATATCGGTATAATACCACTTATATGTTATCTGGTAATATATATATAACCGTCATATATACATACTATATATTAAATAGATAGTACGGTGTCACTACAGTAGTATACTTTCCTGTAGTAATAGTATACAAGTGTATGGCCTCTCAAATTTGAGGTTGAGGCCTAGTGAGGTATCAGATAAATATATATATAGATATATATATAAGAATATATATATTATAATATATTAATAAGTATATTATATATATATATAATGCTATATATATAGTATATATATATATATAATATATATATTAATTAATTAATATATATATATATATATTATAGATATATTACTAATTATATTATATATATATATTAATATTAATATATAATATATTATAATATATATATATTATATATAATATATTAATTATATAAATACAAAATACATATTATCATAATCAGTAGAGTTAATTATCCTATTGCCTTCTCACCTAAATATAACTCCGCGCGTTATGTATCATAAACTAAGTATACTAATATAGGGGTATATATATATATCATCTCAAACTAATGCAAACAAGCGTGAATAATACTGTATATATGAGTACATATGTACGTAATATATGAGCATTGTTAATATATTTAATTTCCCTATATTATATGGATTATATAATATATAATGATTATAGTAGTATAGAGTCATGAGATAATACATAAAAATATACCTACATATATACTACCATATATATTAATAATATATATTATATTATATATATTAATATACTAATTATATATATAAATATAAATTATAATATAATATATACATATATTTATATTATTATATATCATTATATATAATTTATATATTATAATATAATATATATTATATATATATCTTAATATATATTAATTAATATAATATATATATATAATATATATATATTAATTAATATTATAATTATAATATATATATTCAATATTTATTGCTATACTACCCTAATGTGTTAAATAACATACTAGTCTACTACCCACTGATATATATATATTAATTAATATTATAATAAAGCTAGTCTATACATCAATCTGTTATTGTAATGAGATATACACATAAATCAAAATATATAGGGATTGCTACAGCATTTACCCATTAAGCAATTAAAATTATGATAAATTACAGTATTTGATATATCTACCTAAATTATCTGTAATTATATATAGTGGATAATGATTACTAATAGTTATTATGCTTATTGTAAAGAAAAGCTTATTGTAGTAATAATATATAATTTAATATGTTATATAAAATATATTTATTATAACGTATTATCTTACTATATATTGAAGATTATGACATAGAGGTGCACAATAGTCTCTCATTAGTGCAATGCTAGCAGTAATGTACTTTGTTTCCGTCAATCGCGATGTATATAATTAAATGCGATATCGATTCTAGAGATATATAATTTAAATTAATATATATATTATATATAAATATTATAATTATAATAATTAATATATATATTATATATTAATTAAATATTATATAATATATATATAGTATATATTAATAATAATATATATATATTAATATATGATATATATATATATATATATAAGTTATATACTATATATATATATATATTTTTATATATATAGAAATAATAATATATTTAAATAATATATATAATTATTATATATATCATATTATTATATATAATATTGTGATATATATATATAGTAAGTAATTAATTAAGTAATATTAGTAATCTATTTTCTTTGTTTATATGTGTTTACCGTCAGACATAGTTGTCAAAAATAAATAAATAAAGTAAATAAAATAATAATAAATAAAAATAATTTGTAATTTGTTTGGATAATTTATATATATAGCGTGGTGGAAATATAATTGCAAAAAAAAAAAGAAAAAAATTCTTTTTAATAAATAAACTGAGAAAAAAAAAACTGAGTTTCCTGCTATCTCACATATGCGTATATATATATATATATATTATGGTCATTCCAAGTCACTTCAACACGACATTTCCCGGACCCCTTTCGATTATGCAGGGAAAATTGGCACACTAAACAGATTCATGTGAGGAAAATTGAATTGGCGTTTATGCAGGTTCTACTAGCTTCATACGGTTCAGGAAAAATATGACCTGGTGAAACCTTGGTCAAAATGTTCAATTTGGAGAGAGTAGTCCTAGGTCAAAATACAATTATCTCGGCTTCTATGGCACTTAGAGGCATCGTGTAAAGACCATTTAATAGATCTTGAATAGCTGTACAACATTTATTTAGATGATTTTGACCTCGGAGGTCAAATAAAAAATTTGACCTTTTGGTGACCTTGACCTTGACCTTGAAAAAAAAAACTATTATTCGAATTTTTTTCAAACGTTGCTCAATTATTGTTATTTATGTAATATTTCATTTTTTTAATGAATTAATTTTGGTTTTGGTTTGATTTAGAAAAATATAAGCAATTTAATAAGTACAAATATCACATTTTTCACTTTTTTTGCATTTTTTATCTCATTCAATATATAGTCCCAACATTTCTATTTCTCTCTCTCTCTCTCATATATATATATATATATATATATATATATATATATATATATATATATAATATATTATATATATTATATATATAATATATATATATATATATATATATATATATATTATATATATACCGGTATATATATATATATATAAATATATATATATATATATATATATATCCCTTTCTATAAAGGTAATAAGATAGATAGAAAGGTGTATACATAAGATAGTATAGAGATTAAAAAATCATTAATTAAAAGTTTGTTCCTATTATTATTTATTAGACAGACTCATATATATTAAATTTATATATATAATATATTATATATATAAATATATATAGGTACTTTATATATATATCGTATAAAATGATATTTATATAACTAAAAATATGGAAGCTTTTATTTTAATAATTTAGTGATTAGATATATATATCTATCCACATATATATTATAATCTTTAGCTAGTTAGTGTTATTATAACGTTCATGCGTTAGAGATGTGTAGTAGTAGTATTATCATAATTATTAAATCAGAATTTTCTCTCTCTCTCTCGCTTAATATATATATAATATATATATTATATATAATATTATAGGCCTATAACATAAATACTCATTATTAAATATATATAATTAGATTTATTATAAATAAATAATCATATATAATTACTTTTATGTGTAAAGTTACACTTTGTTAAAGAAAAAAAAGAAAGTTATAAAGATTAAGATAGCTCTATAATAGGTTTATATGATGAGATTTCATATTATATTTTTTATTTATTTATATATAAAAAAAAATATATTTATATATTATTTATTTCTTTTTCACTGATTTCGAGTGAAAAATAAGTATTATAATACAAATTCTCACTATATACAGTTTTAGAACAAATATTGATAATAAATTTACTAATCACTAAGTAAAACTAGTTTTATACTCACTCACCTGATCATTATCATATCTATATTATGTAGTTTTGAGTTTTAATATATACTCAATTATACTCTTTATTGCTATTATATATTATATAGTATATGATATTATATACGTATATGAAAGAAGGCTATCCCTGGCTTAACTTCTATCAATCAAAAGGCCTTACCCCTATTAGTTACTTTCTATAGATAATTTCCTGATATTGGCATCCAAACAGAAGACAATCAAACGTTTCATTAAGGATGAAATATCCCTTTACCGTCCTTCAATTGAATCCTCTTCGATATGCATCCGATATTCAGAAATACGAACCTTAGTCATATTATTACGTATAATATATTTATGATATTATATATATACTCATCTTTATCTTTATGTTTATATTAAGGCGTGACCAAAATAAAGGTATTAATATCTTTTGTATTAGATCGCTATTGCTCTTATTATTTTGAGCGTATCCATGGTTCTAACTGTCTTGTTGATGATTTGTTTTTAGAAATTTTGTTGTTGTTGTCAAATTTTAGATTTTTATTCTGGTGTTTTAATAGTTTAAATGTGTTAGTTATATTTTTCTTTATAGTTTATATAATTTGTCCAATTTAATATATAAAAACCGCTCATTTACTGCTATATTATATGTATATTTTATTTATTATATATTATTTGATTTTATTTAAAATTTTTGTGTTTGTATGTTTTAATTTTCAATTATTATATATTTATGTACATGCATATGTTTGTTGTATTTCTTTATTGATGTGTTTAAGGATATATCATCACACTAGTACACACTCTCTCTGAGTTAAGCTCTATATTATATACTCTTATATAGTTGATGGCATAATTAATTACTTTGATTTAAGATCTGTTTTTCTAATTAAATATGCTATGTATATAGGCTTCTCATATGATGAAAAAAGATTTTAGACTAATAATAAATTATTTCTTTCATCATAAGGTTCTTTAATAGAATATACACTATAATATAGAATAATATTTAGGTTTTGAATTTTACTCTCCCTCAAAATTTATATTTAATATTTGAGATATTATACCATTACAATTAATGTATTAGTTTATACTATATATCTCTTAGTATCTATCTCTCTCAATTAAATATATTAATGATTATTAATTAATATACTAAAATGTATAGGAAATATAATCACTCCTACTAATATAATTGAATATATAAGTGTGATTTATCTCATTACTATTACTCTAGTCACTCTAATTATTCACTTATTGTGATGTGCATTACTTCTTCATTGAATTAATTGAGTGTATTGAGTCAGTGTATTATTATTATTCACTTCACTCTATTATATCATTATGTAAGTTTGATTATTATATTAGTGTATATGATATGTTCGTATACTTAATGTCAAAGATTACTCGTATAGTGATTATATATTAGTTATTTATTAGAGTTAATATTATATTCATCTTTGCATTACTCTCGCTTGAAGAAATATATCAATATGAGAACTATGATAATTTGTTCTTTTAGTTCTTTTTTCTTTGTGGTGTGAAGAACCCTCATTTAACTTTTATTGTCCAAAAATGTGAGTACTACGTAATTGTAGTTTATGTAAATATATCATTTTGTGACCAAATGAGTATAGTCGTAGTCTGGTTTTTGATGAGATAATGTAAAGATGATGAGTAATTTATGACTATTTTATATCTGAACTTGTAATAATGCACCAATAAATTAATATTCGTTTATAAAAAATAAAATCAATAAATAATAACTTAAATAAATTTACATTTCAGCGTATGTAAAAATAATTCTACACATAATCTTAATTATTAGTTCGTATTATACTTCTTCAGAATTTAGCGAATAGTATACTTGTTCACACATATGAATCACACTCAATTTGTAATACAATAGAGAGATTTGAAATTCATGTTTTCAAAACTATTTGTATATAATGTAAGGAATCATACAAGTACAGTAATATAATAGTGTATAGTAATAAGCTTATTATATAATTATTATACTGTATTGTTACAATATACGCTTATATATAGCTATATAATTAAACCAATGAATAATGAAAGAGTGTCAGTCTGTTTTCCAATCTTCAAGGTCATCGTGTAAAGTATATAAAGATATTATTGGTGACAAGAGATATAAAGGTAGAGGGTTTTCTCTAAACACCTATGAAAATTTATAAGTATATTATATAGGTAAAAAAAGACTAGAACTCACATTGATGAATATATAACACAAATAATTTTTCCATTGAAATAGATACTAAAATGTCTAGTACTATTAACCCTTTCAACACTCACCTTGCCATTATCAGGTTTTGCTGAAGAGAGTATAAATTATTGCCCTAAATGAGAATGTAGATAGTATTTGATATAATATAGTATGTTATATATTATATTGTATAACTTCACAAAATAATTACTAATTACTTTGTTATATTTAACGATTTTGAACCTTTATGCTTTTTGTACATTATTGGTCTAATAATTATACCCTATATTGAGGATTAGTTATGTAGTTTAAGTACTAAAGTATGATAATATAATGTAGCATTAATCAAGTACTTTACTCAAAGATGAAAGCTATATACTCACTATCTCTCATGGATAATGTACTAAATAAATTCTAGTAGTATAATATATATAGTATGGATATAGTGTATATATTATATTATTATATACAAATATGACTTTGCAGTAATATAACTTGCGTTACAAATATAAATATGATTAATATAGTATGTTCCAAAATTAAGTAGGTTCATAATAAGTTTATATATATAGGTATACTATCTAATTTGGTTTGGCCAGTCAACTAAAAAAAATTTAAAATTATGAGTATAAATATATAATTGATTTATTGTAGTATATCAAATATTATTTATGTATTTATAATGTTTAATTAATATATATTATTAATATATATTAATATATATATTAATAGTAATATTAATATATATATATATATATTATATATATATATATATATAATTAATATTAAGTATAATAATTATAATATTAATTAATACTATATATATAGTATATATACGTACATTATAATTATAATATATAATATATATTAATATATTATATATAATTAATATATATATATTAATTAATATATTATATATATATAATATATATATAATATTATATATTAATATATTAATATTATATATATATATTGATCATAATTATTTTCTAGGCATAATAGAGGAGTGAGTCTAACTTATTATTAAATATATTTGAAGATATTTTCTGTTTTTGCAATAAAATTTAAAATTATTAACAAAGTTTTTATATGAATTCTTTAACTTTTGAGATTTAAATTATATTATTCATATTACGTATTAATTTCTATGGTGAGGAGTGAAGCTAGAAACTATGTTTTTGAAACGGGAGCCGGCACTGTATAAACTTTTTCAGAAATAAGCTAAATCTGCGTGTGTATTAATCATCTTTGATGTTGTAGATTAATCACACATGAAGAGAATGGTGCAAAATAACTTTACACTCGACATAAGTCAAGAAAGAAAATGTTTAGTCTAAAATATTTTCGTCAACTTTTTTACTGTAATCTAAGTAAATATAATTGGTATAGAGCTCGTTGTCTTTCTTATGTTTTATTTTTTTCTGTTTTTTTTCTTTTTTATTTTTTTAATTCTATGATTTTAATCTATTAACGTTGTCGTTATGTCTTACTCTCTCACTAGTTAAATCTACTCTATCATCGCAAGACAAGAAAGTGTTATGACAAAATAACACCAAGTAATGATTGATGGCTTATAGCAATAATATGTAATCTGTATCTTAAAATATATCTATTTTTTGAATTTTAATCTATAAATATCGTACAATAAGCTCCGATAAATAGCTCACTATAATAATTTTATTGCCTACATATTAACACTAATGAGCACAATATTTAAAATGTAGTAAAGCATCATTTATTAAAATGAGTACTAGACTCAAAACTGAGTGTCACAAAATATCTCTATTGATAAATTAAAATAATCTAGTAATATAATTTTATAGTTATTTATATATTTTTATCCTATTTTTATTAGATAAATTGCTACTTATAATAAATATTATAGTTATACTATATAAAATATAGTATATACATCGTAAAAGATATACATAATAAATTATTATTTATATATATATTTGTATACTATCTCACCTTACCGAGGTCAAATAATATATAATCAATCTATAAATAATGTTATGTACAGTACTATATTATATCTCAAGATATACTATTAATATAATTTAGTGATTCTTTATTATTTACTAATCACGTACATATGTATTTCGTATATAATGAGTGCCATATATAGATGAAATAAGTTTACTACGATTAGATATATTTGATATAATTGTAACTACTTATATAAGGTATATATAACTACTTACTCTCTCACATAAAATATTGTAAACAATTAGTGATTTAGATAACCATAATAGATTTCAAAAGGTTACATAATATATTACTAGTATATATTTTCTGAACCGTATTGATAGTACGCTAGATAACCTGCAATAAATAAACTACCATATCATCATATTTTATTACTCATAAACAAGTATCGTAGTGAGTAGTGATTATGTACTCACTATATTTTCAATAAAATAATATATATAAGTAAATAATAGCCCCAATTTAATATTGTCAACGTGATAATATAAATTATTGAGCCCCAAATAAATATATAGGTATATTGAAAGTGACTAATTTAAGTTTGGTACCTCACCCTCAATATTATTATTATTTAATATATATATATATATTATTATATTATATATATATATTAATTTATTATATATAATAGATAATATAATTATGTATTATAATGTATGATGTTTAAGTTATGTAATGTTAATGTATTTAATAATTTTATGTATTTAGAAATAAACATATAGTATGATATATAGTGTGTCATATTATATGCCCTTGACATTACAATTGTATTTAAAATAGAAAAAATTATATATTTTGTGAGTATATTGCTATACTACAGATATATAAATATTTTTTATTAATATATGATAATAACTATAATATATAATATTTGCAAAAGTAAAAAAATATGCATTGTTTGAGTATGAGAGTATGGCTCGACCAATGGATACGATGAGTCATCTCGGAAACTAGTATAATACATACGTCGCATTTTTTAAAGACGTAATATAAGTTTTTATTCATAGGTAGAGATACGAAAAAATAATAATTTAACTTACAATATATTATATATACAGTATATTGCTATTATCTTTATAGAGCATGAATATTATTTCCTAATATAATATTTTAATCTTTTTTAAGTAACAGTGCATATTGTGATATATTTATATTATGTTTTAAAGTAAGATAATATATTTCTATATGTGTCTAAATAAGCGCTCTATATAAATAATTTTCGTTTATATATGTAAAACAAATTAAGAATTAAGGTAAATAGTGATTAAGTGTGAAACATTTTTTATTGATATATGTAACATGTAAAAATATAAGATGATTTATATACTTAACTTAAGCATTAAATATGTTTTCTCCTTGTTTTATCATTATAATGTATCATCTTAATGACGTATATTATAATTTATTTATATTATTAGAATTCCTTTTTTCTTCATCTACTACTACTCCTATACTTCATACACACAAAATATCGTTATTTGATATTGTATTTGAACGTTTAAGTTAAGTTAAGTGTTAAAGAGCTTAGCTTTAGTGCGTGCTACACGTCAGAATAAAAGAGCGCGTACAGATATCACCGATAGAGAAAATGTAATAAAGTATTTCGAGTATGTAGAATTGAAAATGTCTGGCAGGTACAGGTCAGCGACCTTCAAGGATAGTTATAGAGACTAAAGGACGAAGTTCACTCCCTCTCTCACACTCAGAAAATAAAATTGATGGGAAAAGATCAGTACCACATAGCTGAAAGCTTTAATTATCCCTTACACTACAGCACTCACACGACCTCAGTAGTATACTTTCACAAAGAGTGTATAATTATGAGATTCTTAGTGAACTGTTACACTTAGCCTTCGAAGTACGAATCACAAGAACTCTCATAAACATATCATATAGCTCTCTCTATAGCTTTTCGTGAAGGTAGCGCAAGGCCTGTCACACGAGTGCAGAGAGAATTGTGTGATCCCGCGAGTAGCCTGTCAGATATCATTGGAGCCCCTCAGACGTAATAAACGTAAATGTGAATAGGAGAGGTTATACAAAGAAGAAGCACAATTCCTTATTAAATACTCACCACAACGACGCTCTTCTGGGTCTGCCTCACAAAAGGCAAGCTATACTCTACACGTAACAACGACCACTGAGAAAACTCCACGCACTCTTGCACCCACACAAAAGTTCTCCGTAGCCTCCTCTATCCTAAATGTCAGCAAAAACGCAGTATCTACCTACCATACTGGCACTTTACATAAGCCGAGATATGCCCTTCTCACCAGCGGATTCCTTACTATCTATCTGCAAAATCAAATACTATATTTACTTAGTAACTCAAATACTATCAATCACTTTTATTATCTTATCTATGAAGTACTATTCAAGTTACCGGTGATTCGGTTTCTACTACTAAACACACTCACTCAACTATAATTAATTAAATCGCTATATATATTACGACACCACTCGAACTAGTACATATTCATACTATTATACCACTATAATGACCGAATAATATAACCTATATTATTCAAATAGATACAATATTATTCATATTTATTATTTCTATTACGTGATTTTACGTCACCCTTATTCTTCTACTATATAACCACATAAAACTCACTATTTATAATATATATAGTTATATAATTTCATCATTATTATACTAATATATATCTTCTTCATAACTAATACACTACTCACTTATAGGTCAAATCATATAGTACTACCCTAAGACTTATATATGTATATAATATATATAATCTATAATCATGTAGTATATATAAATCACTCTGAACGAGTAGTAGTAGTATCTATATTATTATTAATTTATTTTTATCTTCATTTTTTTTTTATTTAACCAATAACTTTTATTATACTTTTCACTTTTAATACTTTATAACATATTTAACACAAAGGTGATATTAAAAATACATTATACATCTTAATTGAACACTTAGTAAAGAACCCAAGCGCTATCCTCACAATGAACTTAATGAGTATCCTTATATTAAATCACTATCATGTTCATCACAACGAATTTAATTGCATAACTACAAAGTGCACCAACTATGTTATATTCACAATATTATGTCACATTATCATCAATACCTTTTACCTATAACTATTCTTCTTGTATACTAATACATCCGTTCCCTTATCTACTATCATCAATCAATAATTACCCTAATATAAATATATTTTATATATAATAATATCATCTAAGACACTTATTATTGTTCTCAGTACTATGTATATATATAATATATATATAGATATATAATATATATTTATTCATTATATATATAAATAAAACATTAAACTTTTCAACTAACTAGAGGGCTATCCATTCAATCTCACACAAACCATTTAACCCTTCTCTTATCTATCGTTTACTTTCAGAACCCCTCCATTTTACACACCCTGCCCAAATTCTCTCTTCGCTCTCTCTCTCATACTATATTACCTATCATATTAATCTTAAACTATCTTCTTATCTTATTTATATCTCTATTTTTTTTATATATATAATATATACTTACTTATACTCTATGTCTCTTCTCTCATTATCTACTTATTTCTCTCTCTCTTTCTCTCTCTCTCTCTCGTTCTCTCTCTCTCTCCTCTCTTCACTCTCTCCCTTCTTCTTACCTCTCTCTCTCTCTATCTCTCTCTCTCTATCTCTCATCTCTCTCTCTCTACTCTTCATCTTTCTCCATTTTTTCTACTCTCTCTCTACTCTCTTAATAGATAAATCATTTATAATGAGAAGGTTTGTCAAGCCAGATGGGCTTGTTATATTTTATGTAGGATTAGATAATCACTCTACGCTTCATATGCGATAATATGAGGGATATATATATATATACCACCTCACGTTATACTATATATAGCTATTAAACGAACTGAGCTATACTTACCATCCCATATAATAAATAAGTATTGTAGTAATATACTCACAAGTAACTGTATTATTAAAGCAATTACCTCAGAGCTATTTACGTCTCAAGACTAGACATCATCAGTGTTCCAAGCTTGATCTTATTCCTATAGTTCTTATATTAATATATGATAAATGTTAAATATATTAGCTAATTATAATCTCAGCTAATCTATATAAGATGTTAAAGTAAAGAACATATAATGGGAAGGTAAAGAATTAACTTTTTGGGTTGGAGGATAGCTCAGTCGTAAAGCAGCGGGTATATTGTCCTCATTCGCAACAAGCGGTGGATAGTTTTTAATCATTTGCACTACATTTTTGTAATGCGTGTGTTTCTTCATCACTACTGGACTGTAGAAATTCTTCCAGTGAATCTGTATTGATATACTTGTAAAGGTGTTCGTTTCTGTAGATTCGTTTTTTCCTTTTAAAGGGTGGCGAAATTAATAGACTGTTCGGATTGAAGTTTTTCAACTGAACCAAAAAGTGACGATTGAACTTGTTCTAATATTGTGTTACAAAAAAAACTTGTCTTTATAACGGGGTTCTAAGTAAGTTGCAATAGTACGAAGGTCATTAATTCCCACAGAACCAAAGCGTTTTTGTAGTTCTGGTTTTATTATATCTTTCATTCTTTTTAAAACCGTCACATTTTCATTTTGAAAGATGCCCCGAAAACGCTTCCTTAGCGTTTGAGATTAATGGTATTACATCAGAGACAGTAGCTGTAGAGGCACTGATTTTTTTTTGGTAATTTCTTCAAATGGTTTCGATAGCTTAATGCAGTGTGATATGATGTTATTTTCCATATTAGTAAGAATGTTAACTTTGGAATACGAACTGGCGTGCAAAACAAGAGATTCTTTGAGCAATACCATGCTTTCACTCATATGAAGTGTACTATTCCAGCAAGTTGGAACTTCTTTGCTAACAGTACGATATGGAATATCAAGCCATTTTTGAATTGCCTTAAACTCATTTTGTCATTGCGTTCAGATTAATCTTAAGTATTTTTATTATAAATTTTTCTCAAATCTCGACAATAAATATCCGCGCAACATCCGCAGGGAAAAGCGCGGATGCGGATCTTTAAAAATGTGCGGATGCGGATGTTACCTGCATCACTAGTCTCTATAAATACGAATTTTTTTATAAAAGAACCCCCATTGATTATAGTTGTTTGGAAGATAGTAGAATAGAAACATGAAGAATCTAATTTTTGAGTTATAGAAAACGACCATGTAGTAGAGATTACTTAACGATTACTTTTAAAGGAGAGATTTTTTTTTATCTGGCAAAATAACATTAGTTCAAATGTAAATAAAATAAAAATATATTAAAAGGTGAAATTAATTTTATCGTGTTATTTTTTGAAAAGAACTTCCTTTAGAATATCTCAACTTGGGGAAACTATGTATGTATAACAATTGTAAGAAGAAGTACTGATGCGCACCAATTCTATGAATTATTAAAATAATTGAGTTTTAAAGTTTCTTAAGTAACGATGAGTAGTTTAATATATATATATATATATATATATATATATATATATATATATATATATATATATATATATATATATATATATATATATATAATATATATATATATATATATTATATATATAATATATATATATATATATATATATATCAGTAAAGTTCTGAATGGTAGGAAGGTGGCTGATGCAATTAAATCCTTGGTTGATGCAAAGGGACTAACTAAGTCTTAAGTGCGGTAGGGTTTTGCATGAGCGTATGTTGTTACCTGTGTTAATGAGTAGTGAAACTATGGTCTGGAATAAGAGGTATAGATCTAAGGTACAATGTGTTCAGATGGCCATTCTTATGAGCATGTTAGGTGTAAGAAGAATTTATGAAATGAGGAATGAACTCATTAGGGAGTTGTGTGGTGTGAAGAAAGGAGTAAATGAGAGGATAAACGAAAGCATATTGAGATGGTTTGTTCATATTGAGAAGATGTATGGTGGCGGGTGTGCTGGGAATCGACTGGCTGGAAGACCAAAGAAAAAGTGGATTGAGTCAGTAAAGGAATGTCTGAAGGAGAGGAATGCGAGTTTGGCAGAGGCGAGAAGAAAGGTGCATGCTTGCTTTGTGATGGGGTATGGTTGTAGGCCTTGCCCAGGGGATAAACCCTACATTGACAAGATGATAGATTGAGGGTTCATCGCAGTCCCGCAAAACCCCAGGGTAGATTTTTCTGACTGCGACTGGTTCTCACTTAAGGGTATGGTAAGACGGTGCTTTCTTTTTGACCTGTCATATTCTTCTACTATTTTCTGTTCTGTTGTATGCTACACACCTCACCCCCAATCTGGGGATAGGAGAAAGATTATATATATATAATATATATATATATATATATATTATTATATATAAATATATATAATATAAATATAATATATATATATATATATAGTATATATATATATATATATATATATATATATATATATATATATATATATATATATAAAGTTTCAAATGTGTTCAGATGGACAATCTTGGGGCATGTAGGTGTGAAAAGAATTAAAAAAGTGAGGAAATGAACGTATTAGTGAGTGTGTGTGTGAGAAAGGGTAAATGGAGAATAATGAAATTATGTTGAGATGTTTTCATGTGGAAAGGATGAATGGAAGTCGGTTGGTTAAGCGGAGTGTTTGCTTTCAGTGTTTGGAATCGACCGCTGGGAGACCGAAGAGAAAGTGGATGAGTCGGTGAACGAATGTCTGAAGGAAGAAATGTGAGTTTGGCAGAGGCGAGAATAAAGGTGCATGATAGGAGAGAAATGCGGGGTTTGTATGGAGCATGGTTGTGGCCACTGCGGCCAGGGATGAAACCTTACATGAACGATTTACCATATAGGATAAACCGTCGCGTCCTTATGATCTCTAGGGTGATTTCTGTCTGTGACGAGCTCTCACTAATTAATGGTACAGAGGGTGGCGGTAAGCTGCGGCTTTTCTTTTCGACGTTTGCATGTTCTCCTACTGCTTTTCTTTTTCCGATGCTTGTACAGCACCTTACAAAGAGGCAAAGAGGGAGGTGAGAAGGAAAGAAAGAAATATATAATATATATATATATATTAAATATTTATTTTATTTTTAAACTAACATTATATATAATATATATATCTATAACTATATATATATATTAATAATATATGATATATATATTATATATTGTGGTATATTTATATATATATATATATATATACCATTTTTTTAGTTTTAACGGAAGAATACATTAATTATTCATTGTATTGAAGATATTTTTTTTAACAAATATATAAAAAATACTCTCTATAGAGGAGATCAAATTTTTTCAAAAAAAGATCAAATTTACAATTGCTACGGTAAGTAATTTTAAAAAATGCAGAAAGAAATATGTCTAAAGTAAATATTATAATAGTAAAAAAAAAAGGAATATATTAATTCTTTATCATTTATATTTATTTATTTCCACAACTGCATTAGGTTACTTTTTTCTCTCTTCATTAGATTTTAACGATTTTTTTTTTCTATTTTTTTTTTTGGAAAGTAAGTTCGTATTTTTAACAATGAAAAAGATTACTTAATATTGTTTTATTGGTGATAATCGTGAAAGTTAAAAGTAGAGTAATTTATTTTTTCGTTTAGCAATTCTTTATTCACGTATTTTCCCTTTATCTATATATTATATTCGTTATTTTCCCCTTATCTATATATGTTATTTTCCCCTTATCTATATATTATATTTGTTATTTTATGTAAGTTTCCAGGTCCACATGCGAACAGACAACAAAGGCATGAGAGGCAGTCTTCTCTTCAACAACAATACTTTTTTCAATGTTGTTGTAAAGCTTGTACTGATGACAAGCTATTAATTAAGGAGGTAACACGATTATTAAATGCTTTTTATAGACGTATTTTTTTACGGGGCAGTTAAGGTTACAGTAAAACAGATTGAAACAAAACTGACGGGAGAGTTAATTTGAGTTTTGCTTTAAGAAAAATAAATTTCAAGCGAGATTAAAATGAGCATGCATATAAGAGGTGTTTTTTTTGGAGGGGGAGGGGGAGCTTTCTTAGATTGGGGAAAAAGAAGGATGGTTAAACTGTAAATTAATTAGTACTAGGGTTTATATAAGCAATGGGGAAAAGGACAAAATGAAAGTTGGGAAGAGGGATTAAAATATTAGGACTTAAAGAAGAGTGAAGAAGAGGCATTCATAGGGATTGTAGAAAGCTTGTTTTAAAGGCAAATGAGGAGAATAGAAAGATAGGATAGGATTAACAAGATTACGTCTATAAATAGGAAAACTAATATTTAACATATAACGAGGCAAATAAATATTGATTATAGAAGGAAGATGAAATAATTTTTGATTGTTGGAACAAGCAATGGCAAAACAGGAGAAATATTTTAACATCTGAAATAAGGAAGTTAAGAACATATTGTTGGTTTCAATCAGCAGCAGACGCTACTGTGGTTCAATCGGTAGAGCGACAGAGTCACATGGCAAGGGCGCGGGTCCGATTCCTAGTACGGTTCCTAGGTAGAAATTGCCTAGAAAAGTTGCACTCCCAGAATAGGGCTATGCCCGTTAGGTATAAACTTTTTATTAAAAAAAAAGAAAAGAAAACCCTACTGTGCATAAATAGAATTTTGCTTATGTGAAAGAGCTTCTTAAGAGTGTCGAATTTCTTTACAAATGACGACGAAAGTAATTACTTCAACAAGGGATAAACGATAAAGTGATTTATATTAATGCTATTCATGATTCAGATAATTGAAGTAAGTGAGTGACTAAATTGCTTTAAGAGAAGAAGGAAACTAGAGTACTCTTAAAAACTTCAAATTTGTGAAAGGAAAAAGAAAAGATCAAGATATGAATCTTTAAGGATAATTTAGCAAATGAAGGATTATAGAAAAGGTCAAGAGAATTGACGATAGGTTGTTGAATAAGTTAAAGGTGCAGTAAAAGGAAATGAAAAAGTTCTCGAATATTAAACGAAGAGCGATGGTCAAAGTGCCAATGAAAGTTGCTTATAATTCAAAATGTGCTACTAAAGTTTTGTAATTAAAGGCTTTAAAACCAATCTTGCTAAATAGGTAGAAAGAAAGATAGTTTATGTGTGGCAGAAAGAGCATCCTGTAAAAATATATAAGGGTTAAACATGGTGTACGAAAGTGTTGTATGTGAACATGTTTTAATTGCACAACTTAAGGGTAGGCAACTTTTCCCTTAGTCAAATGAAATGTATCTATTTGCATTTGAAATCACAATCGATTTGGTTGTGTCCTGACCAGACGTGCAAATGGAAAAACGTATTTAATCCTAACAAGAGGTGGAGATTACATTTTTATTAGCAGATTCTTTCATTCCACTTCAAATATTATAGCAGTTTCTTTTCATATTTTTTAATTTACATTATTAGAGTGTATCTATAATAGCTTTTGTATATTTGTGTGAAATATTTTTTGACGAGAAAATTATCAATTTCGGAAATGTTGAAGGATATATAAAATGTGAAACAACTTTATACAATAATTAATAATTTATTATTAATTTTAGAAATCTTGGAATGGCATTACATGCCCCAATTGTGGTGGAGTGTCGGAAGTTATTGAGGAAGAAAATAAGCCATCATTTTCTAAAGAAACAATTATATCTTGTGAGAAGTGTGGTACTGTTCCACAGGAAATTTTAAATCAATACTTTAAGTCGGTTGAATTACATGAGGAAGGTGAGAGTAAGATTTGTTCAATCTATAACATAATATAAGCTGCCTTATATAGCATAAACTTTACGGATTGTATATTTCATTTATAGGGTGGTCTCTTAAATCGAATTATGAAGTTTAAAGAAAAACACATAGAGTTAGATTTATAAATTGTAAAGATACCGAATGTTTCATCTAGTGGTTATAGCAAATCTCGAAATCGGGTCTTTAGCTATGAGTTTTTCAATCTGTTCTTAATCTTAAGTTACAAGAAGGACGTTTTTCCTTGCATTGTGCATTTTCATAAAGTCAGAAGAATTTATTCTTAATTAGTATTTGGTCTAGTACCTTAGAAGATTGACTCGACTGATAATTTTCAAATATTTATTTATTAATATAGCCAATTATATTCATTTGGTTTGTGACACTACTGTTTTATCTATTATATCAAATTTTCTATTCTATTACTTTAGCTACTGAGTTTTTCAATCTGTTCTAAATTCACATATTCTTCTATGGAACGATAAATTTATTCTTTCCAACTATCATTTTTATAAATATATTTTAGATGGACAATAATGTTCATAATGGAACGCTCTACAGGTATTTTTTTAATCTATAATGTATTCATGAATTACTATTATGAAAAAATTACTGTCTAATTGATCTATTGATTAAATGCTATTTTTTATTAATAATTAATAAGCAGGAAAAAGAGTTACATTTATCTATCACATCTATAATTTTAGTTTTTATAGGTGCCCAAAAACTGTGTCAAATTCCGCTTCTTAATTTATTTTTTAAATCGATAAATATGTAATCTTGATTAATATTTCTACTTTTACTATATTACACGGCTACGGTACTATATTTTACACCTCTCACCCTCCCCCCCCATAACAATAATCCCCCCCATCCACCCGTTCCCCCCACTCCCTTCCCCTTCCCCCCCCTACCCCTCCTAGTCGTAACAATACAGTTTGGTAAACAAGCAATTAGTTTACATTTATCTTTCCAGTGAACAGGTAAGGCGATCCTCTATCGCCGTTTCTATCTCATTATTATTTTTCTGCTCCCCCATCTCCCAAACTTTCCTCTTCAGAACACTCTTAAAGTCACTTCCCCCTGTTCCCAGTGCCCAGCTCTATACATTTCCTCAAACCTTCTCTTTGCAGTTCATCATGTCCCATATTCTCTTTAAAATGTTCATTAACTATCAAATCATCTGAGTTTTCTATATCTCTGCTTCATACCTTATCGATTTGTATTTCTTCATGGTTATTATTGTAACCGTAGCTTTTGATACAGATTATCATAAAATGTTAGTACTTACACTTGGAGCATGTGCGAATATTACCAGAAAATAACTGCTTAAATAATGTATGGAATTGATATATTAATGTGAGCTCTGTTATTAAGTGGTGCCATCCATTGGACAGTTGGACCCTATCGATAGACTATTTCAGGTCCATAGTATATGTTGAGACCACTTTATATGTCTATGTCAACATGAGTTCTGAATATTCCTTATGTCCATTCTAATCTAACGGTACTTTATAAAGATGCTCAATAAGTATACCCTTCTTATTGTGGTTTGAAATGATTTCTTAGTTTATATAAAAAGTCTCTACCATATAATTCTGTATTTAACTTCGAATGGAGTTCCTTTACTTATAGCCTCTAAATTAATTAGAATATGAGAACTTTCTCAACAAATAATTACACAAGCTTTTTAGACTTCTCTCATTAAGATATCGAAACTTTCCCTCACCAATTTCAAAAACTGAACTCTCACTATGAATTTACAGTATTTCAGCAGGTGCAGTGCTAGCCAAATATAAGTCAGCGAGATCACAGCGGTATTCCCTTAAATGATTTGACAAATTTGTGATTTTATCTCCCTTGTAGTGTACTTATGGCATTTCTTTGCGAACCGAATGCTGAGATAATAGTGTTGTTGGTGCGATGCCTTTTTTAATTGATTACGACTCATACTTCACCTAAGTCGAAATTTCTTTCGTTACTAATGATTTTAATCTGTAATCGACTTATTTGTATCTAATTAAATATACTAAAATAATATGAGCATTATAGAGCAAAAGCTCGTGGTATGTTTCATTGTATCCGCGTATTACTTTCAATTAGAACCTACTCAGGGGAAGAATACAGCGGTAATTCTGACCGTTATTAAAAGCTTATGGAGTACTCTGTGACTATATAAGTGTTTCTCAATTCTTTTTTCTAGTATATTCTTCAATTAGATTTTTCATCTAAATTTTAATATGAATATTATATGTATGGAAATTGCATAGTGATACTGATTTGTCTACGTGTAAGTTGTATTGATTTATGACTTATATTTTAAACAGATAAATATGTGAAGCCACTTTTATCAATTTTATACTCAAAATTATATATCATTCACATCTAAATTTATTTATCAGTTTAGTCACATATAGATTGTTCGCTTAAATTGATTTCATTGATCTTTTAACTCTAAGAAAATTATTTCACCACCACAGTACATGATTAAACATATAAATTTATATCACAGAAGAGTAGAAATGATCAAAGGGTTATTTATTATACGAGAACTTTCCTTACCGTTGTTGCTAGCAATATCTGTTGCTAATAGAAATTTTTCCCTTAATATTCACGAATGACTTCTTGTAGTACTGATTTGTTGATATAATATCCCACACTATTATATATTCATATTATGTTGGTAATCCAGTAACCTCACCCCATTTTTACATATCTCTTAATTGATATCCTTAACAAATATATTATCTTAATTCGTCTTTACTTCGAGCCATACATTAATCATTCGTTTCGTCTTTATTATAAATCATCTACTGTAGTCATACCGTATCTTAATGAAATATAATGTATTCGGTCTGTATTCCAGTATTTTTTAAACCGTATTCGAAGAGTGCTGATTTTATATTCATATAGCTCTAATATATATACTAATGTCGAATTATTATGACATAAATAATTAGTGTTTCATATTAGATAATATAATATTAGATATAGTCAATATATATAATATATATGCTATAAATATAAGTCAAGTATATATACACTTTTATATTAATTTCAATTTATTTTTAATTACTCACGCTGTTGTTTTTATGCAAAGATCTTTTCAATAAAAATTAATTTGATTCTTGATCACCTTTTTATATGCCCAATAAAAATATAATATATTAATAGTTTACTACTCTAACGGTGTTATTTATATTCCGTTGAGTATATGTGAGTAAAGATCTCAGCACACTGTTTTGTATTAATATAATAAAATAGTATTATTTAGTCTGTTCAATAAAATTCGCTTTTTTACTGTTAGAAATAGATTGACAGCTTTATCGTAACAGTCATAGTTTCTTACATCTAACATCGAATATATTCCTTGCAGATTGCACTACTTACATAAAATGTATTTTCTGGTCTTTTATTACTCGACTTACTATTGCACTCTTTTATATTGATAGTGCAAATAATCTTAGCATCTCAGTTAAGGTTTTTTCTCAAGCTCCTTTTGTATAGTATAATATTTCAATCATACCACTAGTTATTCAATACTTTATGATTTTCCGCGGCTACCTAAGGAATAACATGGAGACCTCTTATAATCCTTTATTCCGCGCATTGAGGCATAACTAATAAAATCACTAAATCTGCATATATGAGTTATAAATTATAGATAATATATTAGGAGTATTATTATGTTTCTCACTGAATGACTGATAGTATATATCTATATATCATATATTTTTTATAGTTATTAGATATATAATATTAGTATCATATAATATTAATTTAATTAATCTATAGGTTATACAGGCACATGTTATGATTTATTTTTACTACTATATTACTATTAAAGATAATTATTAAATTTTGTAGGTTTCATTTGAATTATATATGCATTTCACCAATCAGACTCAGTACGTGGCAAATTTAGAAATAAAGTGTATTTTTATAATATTGTACTACATATGTTATTGTACCCTTTTTTAAAATTGTAACGGTTTTTTAAATATATATATAGAAAGTTAGTTAGATATTTATTCGCCGTTGTTTTCTATAGAACACCTAGAGTAGTCGTCTCCTATGAGTATTATTTGATTAGCTAAGAGATTATTTTGCCTTTACTGATTTGACCTGAGTCATGGTTTCCATGAAGCGACCTCCTCACAATATATAATTAGTATTTAAATCATGACAAAATATTATTATATATAATTTTTCTAAAAATATAAATATCAACGTTATAAGTGAATTTATATTTTTATTCTGATATTGAAGGTTCTTGAAGTAAATTCATCCAAAGGACTCTTTCTCTCAATAATAAATAAGGCAGATAGTATAAATATAAATTTTTTATAGTTTATTTATATAATATTAATTGTTATTATATGATGTGTATAAGATTTGTTACTTAATAAAAATTGTTAATAATCTCTTAATCCTGTCATAAACCATCAGTCCGTGTAAGAATGTCAAGTTAGTTAAGTATTAGATATTATTTACATGAATTTTTCAATAATCTCATTTTGAAGATAATAAATAATGTTCGAATTCTCTAGTCTATCTTATTCTTTATTATATAATAATTAGAAAGATACATTTAATTCTAAGTATCTCATTACTACATTATTATATTGTCCACTTTTTGTTAAGTAATATAAGCTAACAGACGGAATGTGAAATGTTAAACTATAAACTCTTGACTTTATAACATTAGTAGGAGAATTTATTTCATAGAAAGTATTATTCCTTTGAGCTGAGTAATAAAAAATCTTTATATGGAGTCCATCAAAAGTTTATTTTCAGAGGGGCTGCCATGCTTGCTATTTTGAAAATATATAATCTCGCCTTTTATCTAGTGTCTCTCTCTCGATGTGTTTCAACTTTCCTTCATATACTTTAAGCCTGATGTGTCTTACTCTAGCACATATATAATATGTTTACTAGTAATATGCTATTCTACTCGACAAGTTATATCTCTCTCTTCTTATTACGTATCTCGGCTAATATACGTATCCTGTCTTCGCTCGAGTGTCCTGCTCTCTCAACATAGATCTCGTGAAATTCGTCTCAAAAATTATCTATGTTTAATTCAGATAATATAATATCCATATGATTGTCACTGTCTCCGAATATACTTCCTCACTTTATATTATACCTTATCTTATATACTAGTTATAAATGTATTCATAATACTTCATTGCTCCTTATTAATATACATCAACGCAGACTAACTCATCTAGTTCACTCATTTCAAGCCCATGTCTCTTTTTCAAAGTTGAGCTATGTTTTTATAATCATCTCGATTATAGTTAGAAGAAAGTGGAAAGACGCGCATCATCATAACTATGTATATTTTTTATAATGTAGGTTGAAGTTGCGTGACGCAGGCGATAACATGGTCATATTATTGTGGACAATTATAACAATGATCTGTTGACTAGTTGTGCGCCTAACAGCCTTATTATACAATAGTAACGAATAGTCAAATTTCAATATCACTCATACTAATATTAAGCAGATATACTTAATCTTATATATAATAGGTGAAATTATTCTTATATATTAATAATATTTATATACTTTATTTATATATGTAGTGTTTATAATCTATTAAAATTGATAATATATATTCTTTGAAATATATGAAATTTCTAAAATGATAATTTATTGATTTGATAATAAATATATTACTAATAATTATATATATATGGTATATATAATATTTAAACTGAATTACCATTGTTATTAACAGTCAATAAGATTTACAGTGAAAAAAGGTTCTGAGATGTAGCCCTACTAAACTCCTGCTTCTTTTCAGGAAAATAATATTAATGTAATCATTAACCTTTCCTCATATTTTCAATAAATTAAACTCAGCTATTATTATTTCAAAATTAGGACTATTTAGTGACTTAATTTACTTTAGTTCAATATTTTTTTCACAAAGCAGTTACCCATGTTTTATTTTCTTCGAAGTATGATATGCTATATTAATCTAATAAACTTGACTATTATTTCATATACTATTAATCTCATTCTATTTCGATTTAAATAAATTAAAATAATACGTAAAAACTGAAATACCTCTTGATATAAGTACTCGCAATCTCGTAGTAATATCTTGACTATGATTTTTTTCCTTTAACTTAAATCATAACCTCTTCGTGAATATCTCAATTCAGTAATTAGGATGTTCATTCGATTACAATAGTTTTGAAAATAAAGAATATTTTTATTATAAAAACTTATTTGTTTTTTTATTTTTATCATTAAATATACCCCACATAATTTCTACCTATATACCTGAATCTTAATCATAGAATATAACGAATTTTGTAATTTAAATAAATAATAGACAAATTCTCTTAGGTGTCGTGACAGTATTGACTCAGCATCATAAGTTTTAAGATCTAATTGTATGATTTCTCTTAACATAAGTTGACACTATTGACTTAGATCTTTCTCAGAGTAATTAGATGTTCAGTGTCATTTTTAATATCTTTATAATACCAATTTAAATATATTGGATTTCTATAATATACTATAGATTAAGTTGTTTGATAGGATAAAATCCAGTTTATAATAAATTAATTAATAATAAAGTGTTAGATTTACTCATTATATAATTTACTGAGTAGAAATACTATAAATTATAACTGTATTTTACATATATATATGAAATGCTCTCATAATTTTCTAAAAGTATTCATGACATCATAAGTTATTAATATTTATATAGTATAAATTAGTTTATAGTTCTTAATACTATAATTCAAATTTGTATCATATATATTACTTATTATATAATCAATGTAGTCTGATAAAGTATTTTTTCTTGTTTCATGGTGAGAGTGTTTAAAAACAAATAATCTTATATATATATATATAGTTACTATACTTTGTTTATAATATAATTCATACTCAATATCTACTTATTCATTACTAACTCCGTCATATCATATTTACTTAACGCTAAATACAATATACTTCATTCGCTGCTCGTTATATTTCTCTGATTTCACTTCTTTAAAAATAATAGTAATTTATAAAATACTACATATCATTTAACTCTATAAACATAATAATTCAGATCATGATTATACTATATATATCAAATAATACTTTTAATAATTACTCGATATATTAAGATATGAGTTATCTCCGCTCTATTTTCCATTGTACACTTTTTACTTAATCAAATAATTACATGATAATATTATTATTATTTTAAGTAATATGTTTACTTTGATATAAGGTGATGTTAGATTTTAAATATATTTATCTCATTTCTCTTAATATTATTCTTCCTGGATCATATCATTTCTACACTTCTTAGCAAACAATATAGTCTCTACGGGTTAAATATCTTTTTATACTACTAAGTCATATACAACTTTAGATCGTATACCCTTTTTTTAATTAGACATCCATGCCGACTTATAATATGTAGGTTCTTTTCGTAATATCACAACTGTCATATTGTTTAAATACCGCCTATATAAGCGATCACATATTAACAGTTATAGTCGCTATATGCATACCATGTTTTATTCAAAGCTTGTGTGCATATTCTCTCTATGTGATACACCACGTTATACTTACTCATAATCTTTATATATATTGAGCTCAGAAATACATATTATTTATGAATCAATTTCTTTAAATATTACTTAAGCTTTTAAAAAAAGAATTCTAGAATTTTATTGAATTAATCTAAATTTTAATAATTGACAGGCAAAACATCGAATTGTGAATATTATTAAAATAAATTTATACGTATTTTCTCTCAGTAGTATGTTTGATATAATCGGTAATGTACATATTTAGATAATTTGTGGATTTAGATTACCCTTATATAATTAATTTTGTCAGATCAAGTAGTGTATTTTGGACTCTAACTATATTTAAATTTGTTTCAACTATCTATGCTCAGTTCTATCCTCTTAGCTCATTCTACACAACAAAATACGTTCTAAGACTCTGGTAATCATTAACGTAGTCATTAAAATAATGATTATATTCTCTTTAATCTATATCACAGTGTTGTATTATGACCTCTATCTTATTGATCTATCAAGAATCATTCTGTTATAGCATCTCTTATCTCAAAGGTTTTATCTCTAGTTATTATCTCTCTCTTTAAGCTCTAGTCAGCTAACATTGATTACTCTATATTTATACTGCACAACATATTCTAATGTTATAATCTTAAGACATACCTATTTTTTATATTAACTAAGTTATTAATATTAAGTATGTCCTGGTGATTATATCTCTCTTTCTTTTCGTCCTGCTTCCTCAATCAGGGCTACCTACTGATTATTAGCTTGTTGTGGAGGGTATTACTAAAGCCGTCAACAACGTATGTTCAACGACTCTCTCTAAATATCACAATTTTGTACATCCTTCATTAAAAAAGCTAAACCAGATGAAACATATTACTAGTTGTCTATTCCGTGTAAGAGTGTAAAATAATCTATTAAATTCGTTCATATTTATGCAAACTACAGACATCCAGCCCCGCTCCCCCCACACCTATATCGTAACATAATCAATATATTGTATATTCATTATTAATTACCATCAGCATAAATATTTCCATTCCGACAGCTCTCGCTTATCGACGTAACACACATCTCTAAACCTGTCCATTTGTAGCTATTTATTAACAATATAAGCCAGTACACGTCAGCAGACACCACATTTATTTTGTTGCGAGATAAATCTACCAAATGGCCGCACCAAGGCACCCGCACCCAATTCGCATTCTTGCACGTCACCAGACATCGCTGTAAAACACGATGATGACTCAACAGAACTGAGATTTAGACACCTCTATTAAAGCTTCGATTTTTCCAAATGATTATATATATTCAAGCTGATTCTTGACAAATGATTATCGTATTGAACTAATTCTTTTCTTTCACTGAAGTAATTACTTAAATAATAATTTGCAGTTTACTATTTAGTGTCCTTTATAACTTCTACGCTTTATACTGACCCTGCCGAACCTGCATACTTTCATGTCACAAATCTACCCTATAGATAATGAATATACTCTAATTATTTACAGTGGCATCTTGAAACAAAATCTATTGTCTCTCCCAGATATTCATGATAGCCTCAAATAATTTTCGAAACTAACAATAAAATCTCAGATACTTCTAAAAGTATAGGTCAAAACTGAAGTGAGCGTATTAAATTAATCCTATTCTCAATTTTCATAACAGCAGAAGCATGACTTCATGTACACAATATTCGCTCCTCATTATTTCCGTTCTTTTAATGCACCTATTACATCTTCATCTATTTATCAATATATCATTTTGCTTTTGCATTGATCAAATTGGACTGATAACATTATTTCTCATTAGGATTTAACGTCCGCAAACTATTCTAGCTCTTACACTAGCTATTATAATCTTACATATATCATTACAAAACCTCTTAGTTTTTTCTCAAGTAATACTGTAAGCTCAATTATATAGTCAGGCGAGCGCTTAACTAACCCGGAGCATTCAATTTCTGCTTATTCTTATCTTGGTAACCATAGTGCATTTAACCTTTTGTTTTAATAATATTCTATCTCGATTTAAATTACAACTCTTAGGTCTACATATGTAAGGAGATCTAAATCTTAATGCGGATTTTATGTTTCCTAATCTACCTGAATTCTGCAATTGTGAATTCTCCAAAACACATTATACTCTTTAATTGAGAACAATAATTAATACTTTTAAATCTATTCGGAGTTAACTCTCAGTCGGAGATTTTAACATAGCAATAATATAACTTCCATCTCCACAGACCCATATGGTCTTTTAGGTGCTACGCAATAGGCTACATCTTTCAACTTCTATCACGACTTACCATATCACAAGGTGGCATCCTACTGCCTATCCCTGTTCTGCTATTTTAAGCCTCATTGGATATATTCACCATACCGGTACGTGAAGTACCACGTATATAAGTTATTTACTTCTAGGTTCTAGCAGGCTATACCAATATTTTATTTCTCGTGATTTTTAGAAGATAAGCTTCATTCGTCTACATTTGACGTTAAGCTGTCCTCTCATATACTCCATGTCAAACCTTTAAATATTTAGGAATACCTTAGATATATTACTCCTATTACTCAGACCCACGTACTTATAATACCTCATTAAATATAATTATGAATACCTATTTACAGTTTACTACTAAATGGACCCTATCATTTAACTATTATGCATCATAGAATGTTATTATATTCAGATGATTACGTTTTGTCAGTTCCATGCGGACGATTTACCAGAAGCTACTCGGGTGATGATGATTGATAATCCAATTAGTAAGGACGATAGGCCACTCGACCCAAATATCAAGCAGTGTTTTGTGGCTTTCCACCTGAGCTATCTAATACTTCCTGAAAGATTATTTCATCTCCGTGTGCCTCATTTCCCTTTACTCGTACTTTCACCTCTTATTGCTTATCATTGTTGCTCATTTGGTCTTAGGTGCACCATTACACACCGGTAATGGAACAGTTCTGCATATGACCGTCAACCGAATGTCGAACCGAGCCTGTTTTAATGATACGGTACTAAAAGGCTTCTTCATGAAATTTCATAGCAACTCCTTTCCCGGTTTCATCTAAATTTTCATTTCTGATTGTTTAACAATTCAACCTGCTCGCTCCTCTTGTATGTCTGCGAGCGCTCATCTCCTTATGCTAAACGCAAAACTGTAATGGTTTGATTCAGGCGTTTCTGTATTTATTAACTATGCTCGTGATTGAACTCCTTCACTATATTTCTTTCGCTTAAGAATTAAGAATATATTACTCTAATATACAAGTCATCAAAGGCTAGTTATATACCTTGTGCCAACAATTTGAGATATTTGTATGCTATATGTAGTTTTCTCACAGCGCCAGATATCCTGTTTTGAGTCAGCGGTAATTGCTTCCCGTTAATACTCCTCAGCAGGCTAATTACTACGAACTCAATAATAATTACGTGTATATACTTCAAGCTTTAATACCTTTTATACGTATACCTTCTTAATCAAATACAGACTATTTCTTCTTTCTTCAGATAATAATGATCCTTAAACAATGCAATTATTTCTTTAGCTCGCTATACTATTACACAATTTAATTTATAATATAACTCATTTTTTATGTTTTCAACCTAACTAGCCGTGTATTAATTTAGATTATAAGCGTTGTACCTTCTGAATCTTTTCTCCTCCAATTAATAAAGTTAGTTATCTAGATGTACATTCATTGCTGTATCAGACTTTTTAGATCCATTTCTCATGGTTATATATTAATTTTACTCTAGCGTAAGCTATGTTATAAGAGTCTTTTGGCATAGATCATCCTTGCATACTACTGTATCTTCTGTATTCGTTCTTTAGAGTAATACTCGTAATACTCCAATTATTCTAGATCCTTTTTCCTAAGTTACGCCTTACTTAATAATTTTCTACTATCCTTTTTTCATATATCTGTACTATAATTCTGTTCTCTTTTGCGTGTAGTTATTGCTCCTCAGATTAGTTAATGTCATACTATCTTTCGCTCATGTCTCCTGTTTGATCTCGCTTTGTAAATACATCCTACTCCATGTGTCTCTCCAATATAGTCTTTTCTCCACATGGAAGCGTACTAGATCTTAGTCCCTTGACTTCCTGTACGCAGCTAACATGCTCTCAGCGTAATTATCTTAAGTGCTATATCCATCTCGTGTACTAAAGATGCTCGTCCCGTCTCCTCACTCCGGCCTCTGCGTCAACTAGCCGATATCGTGCTTCTTTAATCGAGTTACCCCTTATTGATTAAACTTCTATGATTTCTCTTCTCTCGACTTATCAAAAGATCACCACCACATTGTCATTTAGGCACATGTTCTTGTCGTCGTTGTGCCATTAGCATGGAAAGATCTTGTGTTTTCCTCTACTCGATACAGAGGACTCGATGGCGTAACATTCTCTGTGTTCATTCCGCAATAGCAGTGCGTTGCTGCGCGGGCCCTGTCTAGGCTAATGTCGTACCTCGGAGGATCTCAGTTGGTGCTCTTATTCCTCTCGTGGATCAGAACAACCTCAGAAATTGAATTCCTGTCTCTCATCTTCCTCAACATCCCTGTAACTTTTAAACGCATACTGCAAACCTCCATGCTTAAAGTTTTAACATTTGATATATTTTCTACGAACTTAACTTAATTCCTGTCACGTCCTCAATCCATCTCTCGTGGGTCGATTAGAACACAGCTTTAGGAGTGACGCTTAAGAAAACTCTACCTTTAAGTAGGCTCTACCTCAATGATTCCGTGCCAGTATACGTCGTTCTCATATTCATAAATTTATCTCTCTTTTCCTCTCAGCACAAATCCCTCCACCAATTTTGTTCATACCCTCAAACTCATTATTCTAGAGGAAACATGCGTATGTGCATCTTTCTAGCTAATGACATTATATAATAAGTTTGCTATATTGCCCTCCGAGATACAAACTTGTCGAAAGATATATTCTTTACTGACGCGCTTTCCCTATCTTCTCTCAGTTCCATTCTTGTGGTTGGTGATCAACGCCAGCAATTGATAGGGGCCGTTGATCCTTGTAAAGTACGTTCACAGATGAGTTCTTTATCACTGTTTGTGATTGGATTAAACCTTGAACCAGATATTACTCTAACGGGTATCCACTTGTTCCTATATTCTTCTGCTAATATACGCGAACATTTCTGTGATCGTGCCTTCGGTATAAGTGGTTAATAACCATTGTGTGCATCTGCCGCGGTCCTGGTCTGATACAATGCACAAGTGTGCTTAATACCCCACGCAAAAGTCCTTTTATAACTCATTATGAACGTGCTGTTGGTTTGCATATCGTTCGGCTCCCTGCGTTTACTCGATGCGCTTTTCGATCTTATACCTTACATATACAATTTGGACTCTTGCTATACTGTTTAATGATATTTCGCGGTTTGATGTGTCATTCATTTATACTCCTTATTGTTGACGGTTATTTTTTACAATCACTTCATGGCGCTATTTACAAATATCATTCTGCCCTTTTCCTTCTTGTCGGACTACCAACAAACTCTCCTTGCTCCGAAGTCTGTTTTCCGTGGTTTGATAAAAAATATCACTCAATAGTTCGCTTATAATCGTTTGTATCCACCACATAAATATACTACCGCTCTTCTCCTGCTATAATGCGTCACTAGTCATTATTACCAAGATCGCATATCTTACACAAGTTTTACCGAAATCTTTTAAACAAAGTATTATTGGTAAAAACCTGTTTGATCTTACAATTTTTTCTAAGTCCAGCAGCCTATGAAATATATTCTTCATCATGTTTTAACGGGACAACTCTCTAACCGATGTAGACGCACACCACACCATCCGTGTACAATTGTCTTGTCATACCGTTAAGAAAGTTGAGCGCATTGTTGTGATTCATTACTTCACATATGAGAGCCTCTGGGTCATATTTAATTTCAACCGTTCTTTTTGAGTTCACATAACCTATTGTTATAAGGATCCTCAATTATCTGAGGAGCATTTTATTATAAAGTTAAATAAGTAACGTGTAAGAAAAATAAGGTCAAACAAACTGAATTAAATCGTTAAGCTAAGTAAAATAAAGAGATTAAAGGTAAGTTACGTTAAGAAGAATATTAGATGAGTTACTTAACAGTTGAATCCTCATATTATATCTTTTTATAAATATAATAATTAAAATTTCCTAAATTAAGATTTTATGTCAAATAGATTTTAGGAACTATGAAGCTATTGATTCATAATTATAGTTTGAAAACCTAGTTTATATAATTTATAAAAAATTTATAATATATTCTATATAATATATACGTCTTTTTCATATTTAATAATTTTACATACTATTACTTATACAATAATACCTGTTTAATATACTTCTTAAGATATTTAATTATATAAAACCATCAGCTATTATTTTAGATTATTATTGCGACTTCTAGAGCTAAACCTTTGGGATATTATTATAACATCAGCTATTATTATATACATCCATAATTCTTAAACCGTTTCTGAATTGAATTTTTTAAAGTAATTTCCATACATAGATCTATTATATAGCAATCAAAGACTACATACTTACATTACATTGAACATTAAGGATCGTATTACTTGTAACAATAGTACAATTACAAGTAAACCTACAGAGTCACGTTCTCATTTGCAAAATAGCACATACAATATCTTTCACAACGAACAGCAGTGCGAAACATTAACAAGATAACTATACTGCAATAATCTATTACAATATCAATAGCATATATAACTATATATACAATTAAGTCGTACATTATGCTTGTAGACAGTCTTTATCAATAATTGATCGTTTATTTATATATACTTGAAATTATTTTACACTCAACTTACATTCTTGATTTACATTCCAAACACTCCACATATCGTTATACCTCGGTATATATAACTTTAAGTTGATTATATTTGAGAAATTGTCAAAATAGACATACTTAGTGTGCTATATTTTAATTGTATATTTAAAACACTGTACATGTAGGTAGCTGAATATTCGTATAGTATGATCACGTTTACGTATCGAATCAATGTATATGACTCGCTTTTTGTTACTTAATATGGTGAGTTTCTACTAGTATTTACATATGTGCTGTGATGTATGTGTTTAATAGTAATGCCTCTAGCGCTACTACTACATACAGTACCAAGTACAACTAGCTTACTATACATTCCTAAAGGCGATCGACTAGATAATTTCACTAACATATCAATATGAATCAATGATGACCATAACCGAAGCGCCTGAAATTGACGATTAGCTATGAAGATATGCGTTTGAAAATGCGGATAATTTCTTTTACGCAGTAAGAGATTATTCTTCGCTGTGCTTCCTATCTGGTAGTGAGAAAAAACTAAGATTGTGTTTAGTCCTTTCATTTACAGTACGCTTTGATACTACGCTCCTATTATCAATTATAGCGCTGTACATTAGAAGCACCCGTATCTGACAAGTATACGAAGACGCCCATCTAGTGACGTAAGTTAATATAGTCTTACATTTCATAGTTTAGCGTGTTATATTATATGTTTATTCTAAATTGCCTGGGTCTATCAATTAACAAATTATTATTGATAGTTTGTTTGTGTGAAATATTTATTTCTATGAATACCATATCTCAATAAGTTTTAGTTTCAATAAACTAGCTCTTATACTATATTTAATATACCTCTATATTATATATATCAGCAGGCACTCTTTGTGAAAACTCTGGTGTTTATAGTTGGAACATAAGCTAGTCATCGAACGTCTACTATTAATTAGCTTGAACACACTATCTATTAATTGCAATATTGTCATTTTATTCATGTCTCGATTGATATTTCGTCTATATTCTTATAGTTCTCAAAATTAGAGTGAAATTCAGAATGATGCTCGACATAATTTTAATTAATAGTATTATTTATAGTATTATGCACGATTGTAGAGAAATGAGCTGTCCTCGACTATTAACTTTCTATCTTTATCTACGTCGCTTTTTACACTTATAATGAATTATGGTCATAACACTCCGTGCCTCATAAGTGCAGTTGGTCAGTGACTATCATAAATTAGTGAATTTTAGCGATACTTACAATACTTCTATTCTTGTATAAAGGTATTACACGTCGATATAATCATCACTCTAAAGTCGTTATTATGAATACTATTTCACTTCTACATATAGACATACATATATAAAATAGCTCATATACTAGACATATATTTAAAAAAAATGTACGAATTAAAATACTTATACAATATTAAATAAAAAGATTTTGCAATAGCACACATTATATCCTACGAAAGAGTATAATTGTAAGATACAATACTAAATAAACAGCAAGTAGTAGCTTGGAAAGAATGATCTGATAGGTACGATATTTGATTCTTCAATTATTGTTCAAGCTATATTTGATTAATACAAATTATTTAATCGATGTTGCCGGACCCAAAGAAAGGAGATTAATCATAAGTAGTTAATAGATTGCGTGTACGATATTTATTTAAGCGGATCAGTTTATATTACTCTCCACTGCCACTTTCTCCAACTATTCAAGGTATTCGTATAGCATTTCTGCCTGCAAACAGTATCAGAATCATTCATTCATGGCTTTGGAGTCGGTGAATATTTTATATAATGATATAAATAGTTATATATTATATATAGTATAGTAATAGCGAGGATAGTTACCTTAATAATTTGGAACGCTAATTATTTCTTTAATGATAATCTTACATAGGTATGCCAGAGAAGTATTGTAAAATTGTTGATATTGCAGTGAATGATAGGTAGTATGGTACGAGTTGATAAAGGGGAGAGTTACTCTCCACGAGAGGTAGTAGTGTTATGTGCGATGTTATGTTGTTGAGATGAAGGGAGTGCTGTGAATGAGTCTGCCTACTTAAGTAAAATACAGAATATTTGTATGATTTGAACGTTTATACTTAATATAATTTTAATATGACTTTATTGAGGTACTTGTATGAGATATGTGTATCGAATATCCTTTGATAGCAGAATATTTTTGTAAGAGTATATCTCTAATCATATTTTGTTATAACTTATTTGATTTTTACTAGTAGAATTATTTTAAAAATTATTGATTTCATTACTTTGTCTATATATATATATATGCTTAATTATAACTTTATTGAAGGAGATTTTCGGTAGATGTTATGATGTTGTATGATTATTAGAACTTAGGGTATTATGATTAGTACTATATTTGTGAAAATCAAAAAGGTGATAATGTTAGGGATTTAAGTCTTTATCATGAATTGAGAATGAATACGCTATTGTGTCTAAAATAAGCTGTTTATAATTAGCGAAAGTAGAATCTTGCTTGGATTAATTGTTAATGTATTATTGGTGTTCCGATCTAATTTGCCTAATGTTTGTTTACAACATGAAATATTTTAAATAGATTATCGATCTTTTTATTTCTGGAAATTAGCTAATAGGCCTTAAATGATCTAACGTAGTGCGTAATATTTCTCTATCAGATTGCATATAGGTGTTAGTTGAGAATACATCGCTTGTAGTGGATTGTGATGATAAGAATTGATTGTTTATAAACTTCTTATGAAATTTACTCTTGGGCTTCTATCTTATATAACGACATAATGTCAAATAGTGTAATTCTCTAGTAAATAAAGCAGTGAAAAGTGTGAATTTGTTTAAATAATAATATGATGAATTTTTTTAAGTGATATATGATTAGTATTATAATTCGTGCGATAGAATTTTTAGGAATGATAGTTCTTGTGATAGATTTTGAGAGTTATTTCGTATATTTAATTGATTGTTTGTCTTAGCAGACTCGTACGTTGCATGTATGTCCTATAGGTTATTACGTATTGTGGTCGATTAGGCTCAATGATTATGTATACTATCATATATAGTATGATGTTAGTGGAAGAACACACTCTATAGTCGATTTTTATGGACTTTGTGGATATAAGTGTTGCTTTAGTGCGTCGAACTTGTGTAGCGGCTATATATATTCCTGCTCGAGTAGCTATGTATCTCTCTATTATGTGCTCAGCCGCTTTGCTTTGTCTTACAACTTAGGTTTTGTCTTATCTCTCCGTCTTCTTTCGTAAATTTTCAACATTTGAAATTTTTAGTTGTCAGGTCATGCTTCCGACAGTATGTTGATTAAGCTAACTCCTACTATTTCATTGACTCCCCCATTTATTTACTCGTCACCCATTTCTTGGTATTTCTGTCTCGTGCGTTGCCAAGCTACTTATGATAAAATTACTAAAATAATTCTCTGATCAAGGTAATTCGTTTAACTGAGCTCAATCCCACTTTAACTTTTGATCTTACAGCCTTCGTTCCTCAAGGACAATCTCGTCCTGTTACAATTTGCATAAATCGCAACACATTCTTTCCACACAGCGTAAAAACATTCGCGGAATATTTTCATTCATCTCCATAATTTGTTTTTAGGTGTCTTTTAAATGAGGTATTTTTAATCGAATAATTTCAAATTATCATCTCTCTATACCTAAAAATTACCAAAAATTTATTCTCAACTATTTTCTCACTCACTATATTACCTCCTTAGCATGCGTTTATTTCTCATTTTATCTAATTTTACACCTAACACATTCCCTCAGACTTATCCATCTGAGAGCCATGCACCTTAGATCCTGTACCAGCTATTCCACACGTTAGCTTTTACTTAGCACCAAGATACTAGATACTCTCGATAGCAGGCCCCGTACACTCAGACCACTTAATCCCATAGCATTCACCAGACTTAACCGCTCCGCCATTCCAAACTTTTCTACTACAGTCAGCATCATCCGTTAACTTTTCCTTCAACAAATAATCTAAATATTTAAACATCAGACACTAGTTAAAATTGTTGCACCATCTTCTCGTTCGTAGTAAACGACTTTGTATCATCTACAGATGTAATCCATCACACCTACATCAATACATTCCCATTTAAACTTTATTCTAAGACGACTAATCTTTCTCGCTCTTACAGATTTTTAACCTCCCTTCTATATACACCAAATTCGTATACCTCCATATCCAATTACTCACCCAACTTAGAGTACGCAGAACTCGTCTTCTATCTTTTACCTACATTTCAACATAACCAATAATCATTCTATGCATACAATTAGCAGGGTGGTAATACTCCTTATGACAATCCATTTGTAGCAATCGTAATAACTACGCCCCTGCTAACCCCTCAACTTTACATTCTTTCCTTCATTTCAACCCATCTACATAAGCTAATTAGCACATGTCGGTGGCACATGCCGACGCCATCCCTCCTGTTCTCATACGGTATTCTTGAGACATCTTTTCATTCTGAAGAGTAAAATAATCCTAAACTTTGGTGGGATCACTCATGCGCAAAATTGCTAATTTACAAAAACAGTCATCAAGTACAAAAACCGAGTACACTTATTTTATTCTTTTATACCTCTACAGGCTAACTACTAAGTCAGGTCGATTAATCTACAAATTTGTGCTATTTACCTTACCATTTTCTCTACATCTGAAAATTATCCAATACCCATTCTACAATTCCTTGCCTATTATAGTGTACATCCCCTCAAATCATATACACTATTATACGCCATGTTAGTATTCTATTAATTATAGTTTACTGATTTGAAATAATACCTGTTTTAAATAAAAATCATACTATATTAACTTTATCTATTTACTTTAATTACGACTTTGTTCTTATAAATATTATTCTATCATAAGTATACATATAACTCTTAATTTCATATATCACTCTATTTAAAAAATAAGTTCAATAATTATTTTACCTTTTAATTGTTTGCTATATTTCATACAATATTATTGTAATTAATTATATAGTTTTAAATAATAGGAAATAAACTTTAGTAGTTAAATTTTTTTGTTTACGATTATTGGAGTAAATAACTCTAATTTACAATAATGGAAAGTAGAAGTTACATCCTTATCCACCTATATAACCTTCTTGCAACGTGTTGTGCGAAGCAAACTTAAAATTCAGAGCACAAAATTATTATTTTTTAGGTAGAAAAATAATTATTACGAATAGTGAATATTATTTCATTTATGCTATTTTGCAAAGACATGGAACTCGTCCTCTATCCAAAACCACATAAGGTCAAATAAGTGCACGATATAGAAAAAAGTTGCTCTGATACAAGTATATGTATTTTATATTTAATATAGGTTAATTATTATTCTTGTGTCTCTAACGCTATATATGTCCTGCAACGCACATTTGTTAATCCTATTGACTACGCATACTTATCTCCTTATACACGTAATTTTGATATTGTTAAATTATAAAATGTATTTATACCAAAAATTATTAAACATCTCTGCTAACAATATACAGTATCATGTAGAAAAACCCCCTGTTCATAATACAACTCAAATTTTCTTGATACTATTAGATAAACTATCTTCTTCCACATATTTGAAACTAGTGCATCTATCTGCACATCTGCTTTAACGACCATTCATTCCATAGTCTCATAGCAAAATCCAAATTACGCTAGGGCCATTACCTGCAATCATGTACTTTCTAGAGAGCACTATCTATAAACACTTCTGAAATTTCCTTTTTCTCGCATAATAGTTTCCCTTCTCCCATCCTGTTCGTGCTCATAATCGCATTCGAATGTTTCTCTCAAGTAGAGAAATTGATTATATATTACCATTTTTGATAACACTTTCTATTTTTTTTACATCTTTTCTAGTTTGCATAGCATCTTGTGTCTAGGATTTGAGGAACATAACATAACGCATTCGATCTATAAGTTTCTATGGAGATTAGTTGAACTTGGTAATTATCATGAGAAATAAAAATTATCTGGTTTCATATGATAACTGATCCTATATATAATCATTTCCAAAAAGCAGTTGAGAAGGAATAAAGGTTAGGAAAATCAACATAGATCTATTTTTATTTATATATAAGCACGTGTAGCTTTTTTTTAATTAAATTTACTATAATTCTATTATATATAATGAAACTTGCTTATTTGTTCTTATATAGTTATGTATACTACAATTCTAATCATTTAGTTTTGTTGAATACACTACTATGTCTTTAATAATAATAAGTATCTTTATGGAATAAAAATTTACTGAACTATTCTCATTATGAAGCAATTTTCTAATAAATATAACCACGAAAGGTTTAGTAATCTGAGGAATCTTTATTTAGTAGTTTTGATAATCACTGTGTCTTAATAAAATTTTAATATTCGTTATTTTATGTAATTGAATTTATCTATAATTTATTAATATTATTTATATACTAATTATATAAATTTATATATACTTATTCCAAAAGTATATTACTATCTAATTATGTTTCGTTACATAAGGGGGGTAAACTACATCCTTGTTACTTTCATTATAATATCAACTAGATATGTTATGTATTACACTACTATGAAAATGATCAGTCACTATTATTTATCACCGTTAAATTGTCGCACTAGTTATCATTACATATTATTTATTAAGAATCTCTTAATAGATAACCCTTGAGGTTTATTTAATCTATTCTAATTAACTACGAGTACGTTTAAATATTTAGGTTTGAAACCTTTATCTTAATATATACTGGTAAAATCTTATAGAAGTGTAGATTATATATCATTTAACTCTGGTTACGATACATTAATTTTCTATATAGCTATATAGAAACAAATTTAATTTAAACCATTAAAAATTTAAATTCATATATTCAAAAACAGCAGAGGAAAGGACAATTCTATTAATCTAGTTTTCATATGCGAGTTGATGTGTGTTCTTACAAGTTGACTTGAGTACTTAATTTTTTATATCTTGTTAGAGTGATTGAACTTTGGTCTTTCATATTTCTAATGTATTTATCTTAATATACAGTGAGTAATACGAAATTATTTCATGAACGTTAGTTATGTTGACAGAGCGCTAGGTTGTTGAGTAAGGTTGCATGGTGCTTAGTGCTTGCATACAAGTTACTCGCGGACGGTACTGATTTTCTTACACATTCTTGCGCCACCAATTAACAATAACGCATACATTATTAGAACGGATGCCATTTCAGATAAAGGTGTATTTGGTCATTATGGTGTTTTATCACTACATGATTACTGAAACGTCACACCAGTTGTGGATTTAAAGCTGGATGATATTTATGTGGTTGAGAGAAGATGCTTTAAAATTGACTTCGTTGGGCACCAGCATCTCAGACCTCGACGTGATTTTTTCCGCAGTTGAATTAACAAGAAATGCAACCTCGGAAAGAGAAAGTAGAGTGGAGTCGGTGAACCGACTGTCCTGAAGTGTAACAATGTGAATTGCTGGCAAGAAGAAGTTTTCAAAGCAAAGATGCCTAAAAATAGGAAATAGTTTAGATTAATTTTTGAGTTTATAATAGCCGGGGTGTCTGTAAAGTTTTGACTTTGGGGACCGTAGGTTTTGTATATAGTAGATGAGAATTTCTCACGGTAGTTCTGCATGGGATATTTATGACCTATTTACAATATTATGACGTATCATATATGTGATCAGGCTCCGATAATAGAGTAGCGTTCCTCGTCGCCGATTTAAGTACATACCCTAAAATATGTGTTAACATTCACTTCAATAATATCGGGTTTGTGGATTGAAAATGCAACTTTATTTTCTCTCCAACCAACCCGAGTCAAAGCACGTTACAACTAGTTGATTACAATTGGATTTAATAGAGATGTTAGTGCTGGCTCCGGTTAAGGTGTCATGTGAAATGTGCTTTTCTTCTCGCTGCTGCCTCATCATGATGTAATCTAACCATATATCTCTGCTCATTTGTCTTTTTTTTGCGATATACTTAGCACTAAAATGTTGAAATTCATTTTTAGTTGTGAACAGAGACCCATGATCTTACCTTCTAATATCTTAGATGAAGTGCCAAAATACGTCCCAGGCTATAAATTAGTAGTACGACTAATGATCTCTTAAGGATTGTCTCAAGACATAAAAAACATGTGATAATTTCTATAAGAAAATTGTTATGGCATTTTATTTTAATATTATAACTACTAAGTTAATATTATCAACCATCATTAACATAAATTGGATACATATAAACCATCATTCATAGAATTGGACAGTGGTGTTATCGTTCTTAAACCCTGGGACGTAGGTTTCTAACATGGCAATATGAATTATTTCTACAAAAATAGCTGATATGGCAAAATTTATGTTTCAATAGTCCTGCTATACATAGCGTCCCCTTGCCCTATTCTTATTTTAATAATATTTACTGCCCGTAGCATGAAAAAGGTAGGAAATGTTTTCATTTAGGATTTCATACGTGTTCCCTTTCTATAATCACTGATTCTCACTATGATGTCTCTGTATTTAATAATTAGTCTCTTGCTTCTTATTATTTCACAGGATTATGCTCTTCTAATAATATTTCTGACTTCTTTTTACGAACGTATGTATCCAGTGCTTACCTCGTATACTATATCTCCTTCAACATTACTACTCTCCAAAAAAGTTAGCTATTAGATTTCTGACGGAATATAATTGAATGTGGAAAACGCATATGAATTATTGTACGTATATACGTGTCAATAAGTAGTGGGTTTGATATTCTTCCTTCTTTGCTGAAAGAGCTTAACATCTTAACTAAATATGTCTAAATCGTTATAACTGAAACAACTTCGGTGACTATAGCAGAATATACTATACGTGATCTGGGACTCTCTTCTCAGTTTAACCATACGCGTTGATTGATTCTCTTAACCGAACAGCGTATATATAATAGGATATGAGATTAACCGTAAGTTAAATGCCCACTCCATTGCAGCACCTTTGTTAGTGACAATGATTTATAGTCTCCGTCGTTAATGGCTTTTTTCTTCTGTGGTTATACTTCTTCTGCTTAGGCACTTATTTGTTGTCTCGTTACCTGTAAATTTTGGACATCACATACACTACTTACGCGACTGTAAAAGGGAACACATGCTTCTTACAATACTCCAAGGCTCGAGACTTTAGTCGAATAACGCCCAACAAATGCTGTTAATCTTGAAACTACTCATGTTCTTCTTTCTCTTATGACTGTCTGTATAGAATCTACGGTGAGTAGTCAGGAAGATTGAAAACATCTCCAATTCTTCTAATTACTTATTCTCTGCTCGCCAATGACTCTTCCGCCTTCTACCTGTAAAACTTTAGGTATGTACCTTCAGACACTTGGAGCTGTATTTCTTCCTAAGTCTGGTATTCTGTTTCTTTTCTAGAGTTCACATTTCTTTTCGTTGCCTCTGAATTATTAATTACTCTTTCGCAGTATATAATGTTCCACTGTTTCATCCGTTTATATCTTATTAAGTGAGGAATGATTGACCTCTCTCTCTTGTTTTTTTAAATTCGCTCAAATATAGTCATAATCTATACATATTTAAACTCACATTTCACATAAATATTGATACTAACGTCGTTTGTGCGACTTAAAACCAATATCACTCACCTTAATAGGGCCACGATAACGTAGTATTGTAATTCCTTCGAGGCAACTCTTACTGCTTGTGCACTATTTGATGATAGATGGTCTCCTAGCTGTCAGCAGAATGATAAACTGAGTGGTGACCCGCCACCGTCTCGTGGAAATATTGCGTACATATGTGTTCGAGTTTCACTGAGATACATTTCTGCTTTGTGTCTTTTGCGCATGGAGTGAGATGCATATAGATAGATTGTTTGGTTCAAGTAGTTAGCTAGAAAATTCTAACGAGATCCATCGCGATTATCATTTCCTACTCCACATATGTCCCATTGACACAGCTCATAGATGAAATTACTGGTTGATAATGAGCATAAACAGTTTCGTATATCATCCGGCGCAACGCAACGCGGTTGATTGATTGCAGTGAATTTTGTAGAGAACTCGGACTCAGGAACTCTTAAATAATATCGAAATAATTCAGCTCTGTCTGCTTATACGTAAGAGAGTCTGATTTCCATAATACTGATCTCGTAGCGGGTATAGATTTATATTCAAGTGCTACTATGGTAATGAGCTACCACTTAATATAAGATCTATGGTTCTGTTCATTTAAGGATATAGGTGGTGGTACTCTGCAGAGATTATGCATTAGATAAAGTGTTTCTAGATAGATAAAGAATTTATATGTGAGATTTACAGTTTGTTTCGTTGGATAAGGGTTGATTTAGTTCCTTACGCTAATTTGACAGTTTGTCTCGTCACGAGTAGTCGAACTCAGTACATGACGAATGTGCAATCTGATGATAGTTTGTCGTGCTTAAGTAAACAAATGGTCTATGCGCTTTAGGCATGGTAGCAGTTAGCTACGAACACGATTAGCACTCATGATATAGTGAAGAGTCATAATGTAAGATCAAACAAATACTTTTAATTCTAATAGATAATTAATTTTTTTTTAAATTTTTCTCACATCTACAATTTAGAACTCCTTAAATAGTGTGAGGATAATCTTACATGAGAACTATTTATCATGATTGTAGATATTCACATGTAGAGCAGAAGAATTAATATATATTGGCATTTTAGTCTTTGTAGATAATTGCTCATTCGGGTATGTATAAGAGATACATAGGGGATTTTTGCGCAGAGCGATGTTTGATAATAATAGTGATTAAAAACAGGTAGCTGATGGCTCACTTTCGAAATAGTGGGCTCCTAATAAATTGCAACATGAACAAGCTCAGTAGAGCGCTGCAGGAACGTCTGATAAGCATTGTTAAATGTTTGATATTTTAATTAACATTCTAACCCTATGCTAATTTTGTCGAATATAGATGGTTTTTGTATGATATAATTGAGCGATAAGTGTCAAGACAAGGTTTATATAATTTGTCTATCCTTGTACTATATCAATTGTGATATAATGCGACATGATGAATGTTCACGTTTCCTTTGATGGTGCGTGGCTTACATGGGGAAATAGTTCTGTTATTGGTTTAGGTTTCATTGTAGAAGTGAGAGATGTGAGTGAAGTTGCTCCTCCTCAATATTGACGCACGATTTTTGCTTCCTGTTGCCTCTAGATGTCTGATACCGTATGAGCAAATTTTACAAAATTAATGACGCGTCTTTAAAGAGAAGAGTATACTCGATCTTTTTAGGCATTGCGTTAGATAGAGAATATTTGGTCACAGAGTAGATTTTGTAAGAGAGAGGGTTACCTTTGTTTAAAAACTCTTGTGAAGTAAGCACTATAATTAATTGGTTGGTTGATAGTGATGGTACATTCTCAGTGTGAGCTCTATGTTATCTCTAAACATGCGAGTGAGCGGCATAGTTTCGACGCATGTTTTGGTTACTAAGAGAGATTATATTTACATTAATTAGAGTATTCGATTGTTGATAAGAACTGGGACGACGGCGCGATGGAGTGTGTTGTATTTCAAGAAAGTTCGAATTGGCGATGGCTCTGCTCTCTCAATTTAACTTCTCGATATAATCAGTGCTGTAAAGCGACTAAGCTCCAGTCTGAGTACATCCAGTCCTAGGTTCTTCATGAGGCGGGTTATGTTGTTACCTCCATGTGAGTTATTTGTATTACCGGTGTAGTTAGCACTTGACTAGCCCGTCATGAAATAAATTATGAAGACGTACATTTCGCTTAATGTTCAATTTTCAGTCACTGGGACTCAATATTATAAATGTTCATCTGAAATTTTATACTAATGTACATATAGATAGAATTGATTAACAAGTTATTTCTCTTAATCTTAGTGTTAGGTGAAGTTAGGAACCTGTGTGAGCGATTGTAAGTTGTATAGAAAGGGGGTGATGTGATAACAGGTGACATAACATTATGCTTGAGAAAATTTCTTCGCGTGCACGATACATTACGGATCTAAATATGCGCTTATGCACACTTCGATAGCTCGCGAACTATCGTTTAAAAACTTCTCTCCGTTTAGGCAGAAGTGATGTATGCGAGCCGACGTTTTCGTGCGCGTGAAGACAGTGAGTCTCAACCATAGTCGTCTAGATGCGACTGAATTCAGTTAATTCGTTTATCGGAGAAGTCGTATTGAAAATTGTTCTCTTGAGACAAATGGCAAGCAGAGGACAGGTAATAAGGTGTTTAAACTCACTAACAGGACGATTGTATTTTGATGCGGGGGATTGTGATAGGGTTAGTTATCATATGGTCATTTGTATGACCCACCTGGAAGCTAAAAGGGATCGACCCATTACATTGACCCATCTACCATTAGTGATGGGTTTCCTATATCGCTCTTCGCCTATGCTAAGATCCTTCTAGAAGCAGAAAGATGGATTTTACTAGACTGCGTTGGAAGTTTCTCTCTAACTACTAATTATTGGTACCTGAGGTGCAGGGTAAGTTAGGTCTGGCTTTTCTTTTTGACTGGTTTGGTCATTCGCTATTATATTGCTATATTCCGTTTCTCTGTGTAAAATGACATTCGTCTCCGCACACTCCTATACTCCCTGTTTTGTGATAAATAGAAGCGCGAAGATAATGACGCAGAAATAGAATATTTATACGATAAAATAATAATAGCTTGTAATGATGATAAAATATCTACTAATAACTATGATTATTTTATAATGACTAATAGATCATCTCCTTTATCAAAGTTTTCTCGACAAACATCCTAAAGTGCTACTTCTATAAAATAGAATTACACTTATACGTATCTCTTGAAAATTGACTGTCCCATATGTGCTAAGACTTCATTTAGCAATAGCTTCTATTGCCGTTCTCTTTAATAAAACGTTCTGCTCCGACAATGTGTATATTTTCTCAATAAATGTGTACTAAAAGACATCTTTGTAACTGATACCTTAGTACTTTTGTGATAATACAAAATAACTCTATGAAATCTGTAATGTGTTCGCTAGTTAGCATCTTGAATTTATACTGAGACAAATAAGGTATTGATCATCAATTTCAGCACATCTTAGAACAAACATAATTGTGTTACAGTTGGCAAACTACTGCTACATTATATAGTCCAATTTTAAATAATGTGCGGTGAACTAAGCGAGAACTGACTTGTGTTTATAGAAGTTGCTAGTTCTCAAGTTTTATTTTCATCATGGGGTGTGAATTCACTTATACTATTTATATCTTGACAAGTTCTTATATTAAAGTTTACATTATATATTCCTCATCATATTATCATAGTGTGGTTAATTCAAAGTTGTGGATATATAGGTAGGATATCCTACATGACCAAGCAATGATATCAAACTTTGACTACTTGTAACTTGTTGTCTCACATGATGAAATGGCATCTTTCTATTCAGTTAGTATAACTTTGATGGCACTCGCTCTTGAATGTCTAGCCTCGCTTAAATCTATGCTTTCTAATTTGTTACTCATCTCCTTGACATTCTTAGATGGATACCATTTTGTTAAATAGTACGATTTTTGATCGTTTAGATATATATTGACTTGACAAGTCTCTCAGCGATATAATTTGTCTTTGTAGAATGCATTAGATATTTTGAGAACCAAAGTTATATGTTGAAATTTGAAAGTTAGAAAAGTTAACTGAAGTTCCGTGGAGATAAAATATATTATTATATATTTCATCGCATTTGAATAAATAATGTTTCAATTGTAAAATTGCCTATAATTTACTTACTAAAATAAGTATGTATATAAAAATAATGATTATGATAAATAGTTAATTATAAACTTATAGTTATTCTCAACCCTGATTCTAATAGTGAAATTTACTCCGTTATTGGATGACCATTTTATAAAACCATTTATCATTACTTTATATTCTATAGGTTTTTGATATGAGATTTGCAACAGGTATATGTCCAAATGCTATTAGAGGGTTAAATAGGGAAGTTCTTTCATTAGTTGTGTATACACCTGTTCCTGTTTATGATATTAATAAAGATATTTTAACTTCTTATAGTTAAGATCTATCATGGAAGTCCTCTCAATGTGCTTATGTACTCAATAGTTGCGTTTCGTACAGATAAATATGGTTCAACTCAGTGATTAGGTTTAGTGTTAGTATACTGTAGCGTGTAGACAAGTTGACGATTTTTCCTAAAATTGTGTTATATGTCTACCTAGTATATCAAACTTGTATATGGATTGTTTTATTGAAAGAGGATTACGTTGTTCTTAAGATGATGATATGTGTGTAGGATATTGTGAGACGATGGGATGATAGTGTTGGGAATGTGACGCCACTGTATCCTTTATATAGACGAAATTATGGTATGATTTTGGTTCTCTCTCAGTTGGAATTGGAAGGTGACCAACATTTCTACAACTGAAATTGATTAAGAATAGAATGGTATTTACTTGCTTTCTTTTATCTCTTTTATCTAGTGAATGTTGGCCCTTTTTAGCTTTCTGTTAATAATAAGCAGCTCAGAGTTATGATTTCTCGATCTGTGTTTAGGTGTTGGTATAAGCCCTCCATGATAAACGTCTAGTAATATTGTATCCTGTTGAGTCCCATGGAACAGTGGGAATAACTGCAGTTGTTTAACCTATTGATATTTAAGAAATATATTAGATACGTTTTCGTAGAAATATGACCGACGTTTTTTCTTAAAAGTTTGTGCACAGTGGACAAAAATTTAGAACTACAATGTCACTTAGTGATAAATGTGAACGGATTCTTTACGTCGCTAAAATGTGCTATGCCACCATGGCTTTGGTGTATTTTGCAATTCAAATTCGTTTACGTGAATATTGTGAGATTGATCTAAAAGTCTCTTCAGTACGCTCAGGGCTGCTGTTCCAGTATGAGTGTACTGTTTTTACAGCTTTATTCGAAAATACATATAAGCTAAAGTACATTTGTCTAGAGTTAGAAGCTCTAGATATATTGAAAGTTTTCACTCTGTTCCGAATATATTCCAATAGAGGCGTAAGACATGAGGTAGTGGAGAAGATATTGATATTAATATGAAGTGAGTATACTTACGTATGGTATAGTCGTTTAATGTGTGTGAAGAAAGATCTTGATTTCATTTTGTAGAATAATAAGATATGTTTTGGTATTGGTTTGTAGTCATGTGGAATAGATTACCAAATGAATTGATTATCATTATCGTGTTGAGGCGTGAATGATATATGTGCCTGGTTTTAGATTAAAAATTATAACTTCTAAAATTTACGAGCTTTTCTCATGTTGTAAATGGCAGAAACCGATCTCAGACAGAGGAGGCCGCAGAATGGATTGTGAAGCATAATAGTGAATGATATATAGCTTAGAAATAAGAGGTGAGTATTGGCTAGAGGAGAGAAGAAAGGTGCGTGAGTATAGTACGAGTAATGCGGATGAGACGTTTTAATGAAATTCATTGGTGTATACATCGGTTCGTATTTGTGGTTGTTGGCCCTACTACCTAACTGAGCCTGGGTCTTCATTAAGTTAGACGCCTGAACACTTGACCATTAGTGTAGGCAAACTAGATGTTAATATCGAAAACCGATTTGTGTATGCAGTCCATGTAATGGGGACTACAATACGCATGGTTGTTACTATATCAGTGATTATGTCTACTTTTGTAACGCAAGACAAGTTGTCAAGGTTAAGAATGGAAATCTGGGTAACATAGACTGTAGTAACTCGTAGCTTTGCTGCTGCTATCTGATATAACTGAACTCAATTATTGAGGGGGGTAGGATATACACTTGCGAAACTGTATATATGGCAGTAATGGTAAAGAATAGCTTAAATAAACTCGAGGTATTAGATTCCCTCATTCATTTACACATCGATCTTAATAAGATAGTGTATGGTTGGGATTCTATAATGACTATTTTGACTGAAAAAATAAATTCGTATTTGGTCTTATGTGTATAGATTGGTGCCGAGTAATAATATCTGCAAGAAAGATGAGAATTGGCAAGAAGGTGGCGAGAAGTGGTGTCATGATAGAGTGTGTAGTTACTGGGCTGTTCCTCTTAAGAGTTGTGCCAGGGAGTTTTTTAGAGTAGATGTTGCTAAGGCCTCATCTTGTTGGGCCAGTGTGTGGAGGGTGATCAGAACCCTACCTTCGATCGATAGTTTCCTGTGAAGCCATAACTAGCTGTTTTGAATGTGTGTGATTGACAGACGAGTATATCTTACTAAATTATTAGACTTCTACGAGAATGTCAGCGTAGCTGGCTGGGCTTTCTTTTCCGTGTTTTCTACTCTAGAGAACTCTTTTCACTTATTCTCTGTACACTGCATTATCCGCAACCACTTACTCTCACAAAGATCTTGGCGATATATAATTGTGCGTAGATAAAGTAAGATTCAACAATTAATGAATATTATTATGTTAATATACTTAAAAGGATAGTAGGTATTAATATCATTATACTGTATCATATAGGTAACCTTCTTCTTAGTGCTAGTATATAGTTATAAATAAAATTTAAGCTATGTACATTGTAAATTATAATATGCATAATATATTTCTTGTAATATATAAATAGTCATAATATAATGCGCTAGATATCTCTAATAATATACCATTTGTCACTTGTAGGTGTGTGAGCTAACATAAGATATGCATTGGAGATCAAAGTGATAGTGTATCGTGAATTAAAGAAGAATATATACTCTATATAATCGCTGCCGATAGCGTTAGATGTATGTATACAACAAAGAATAGCTAAGTGTGTAATCAATGAACAGTGTAGGTTAAGGAGGGAAAAACTCTCTCCGTGTTCTGTAAACTAAAAAAATATTTAACATAATACTTTGAGATATTCTATAGATGAATGGAGTAATCCAGATTACCGAATCTAAAATATCCACAAATTCATCCTACATTTATCAATTACCGACTTTTTACCGCTTTAACAAATTTGTTCGCACACATCATTTGAGAGATATCACTTCTTGGATCGAGGCAGTCAATTCGTATAATCTAAAATTGAATGACGGATGTGTTGTTTAACTTGGTATACTTTCAGCGACTAGTTATCGACCAACATAATTATAGCTGATTTCATACAGTAATCCCACAGTTCTGTGTTAATAATTTAGCACAAGAATATGAAGCCGCAAAAACAATATTCCATGCTCATAAATGTGCACAGTTCATCCGTTGAGCGTTGAGCAAGTTAGAAAGTGTATAGAAATATAAGGATGAAAATTTGAACATGTTTTGAGGAGTTCTAGTATCGTGACAACACCTTTTTTACATATATCCCTGTGTGTTGGGGAGAAAGAATTCCTACAGCGGATGTTTTGCCTGTCGTATGAGACGACTACAGAGACAGGGGTAGTTGGGTTTCCAACCCACTATCACTTATATTTATAATGCATGATTCGGGCAAGGTCGTGACCGCCGTAAAATACCTTGTATCTTTCGGGGAAATTGTATGAATCGTCTGGGCACATGGAATGTTAGAGGAATAAATGGTGAAGAGAAGAAGAAGGAGGTGATTGTATTTAGTGAGGGTAAATTTGATTCGCTTGCTGTGACCTGTGACCTGTGACCTGTGACCTGTGACCTGTGACCTGTCACCTGTGACTGAAACAAAGATGAAAGTAATGGTGAAGACGAGTTGTGGGGGATGGTGGGAGTAGAGAGGAATGAGATTGGGGAAGAAGGAGTTGCGATTCTGATAAGTGACTTGTGCCACAGAGCTATTTTGAATTTGGAAATACTAGAATATTAATGGTCATATTTAAGTTTGAGATGGTCAAGGTATGTGTAGTTGTAACATACAGTCCATCTGAGGGGGATGTTGAGGAGAGTGGGACTTTTTGGTATGAACTGAATGGCGTGTTGGACAGGTGATCAGGGGCTTCGAACTGGTTGTGCTGGGTGACTTGAATGGTTGGATAGGTGATCGAAAAAGGGATGGCATAACAGATGAATTTGGGGTTGTGGGAGAAAATGAGAATGGTATGAAGGGGATTAATTTATGTAAGGAGATAGGTATGTATGTAAGTAATACATTCTTCCACCACAAGAGTATTCATAAGTATACGAGAGTTGGGGTAGTTTGAGATGGCATCGAAGTGAAAAGTATGACTGATTTTATGCTGGTGAAGAAGATGTTGAAATATGTGATGGATGTTAAATAGCAAGTTCGTTGGGGATGAGAATATCAGATCATTATGTTGTTTTATGCTAGATTACGTTTGTGGGGGCATGGATGGAGAAAGAAGAGATAAGGAAGGAAGCAGAGAAAATTAAGAGTGAGAAGTTAGTGGAACAAGGTTATAAAGAAAAATATGTGAAAGCACTTGCAAATAAATCACTTGAATGTGAACAGGATGAAACCGAACAAATCTGTACCCAAATGTAGGAAGCTTTTGTTAGTAGTGCAGGGGAAGTGTGTGGGTGTGCTTAAGTAGGAAGTAAGAATGTCAGCAGTGAGTAGTGGAATGAAGAGATGATACAAGCGGTTTAAAGTAAGAAAGAGGCGTGGTTGAATGCGCCAAAAGCCAATGGTGAAGTTTCAAAAGAAAAGTGTATGGAAATATATATGGAAGAAAAAGGGAAGAAAAGCATACATAGGTGGAAATAAGAACTAGATGAACAGTTTGGAGACAGGATGAACTGGGACTTGCAAGGGAATATAAAGCTTTTTTTTGGAAGGAACTGCTAAGAGTTAAGAATGAGAGTAAGGCGAATCTTCATAGAATAATGAATGGGTATAATACTTTGATGACTGATGAAAAGGATGTGAGGGGAGTTAGGAGGGAACACTTTGAAAATCTACAAAACATTGGATGTAAAGAAGGGGTGATAATGAATGTGTGGGTTTGATGGTGTAAGAAAAGATAGATATTTTGGGGGATGAGGTAATTAGTAGCGAGGAAGTAATAGGTAGGGTGACAAAATTGAAGAATGGTAAATCGATAGTTATAGATGGAAGGTAAATATAGATAAGAGCATGTGAGGTTAGTTATCTTTAATAGGTAGGAAACTTTGCTAATGTTAGCAATTATCCATAGTTTAGAAGGTTGGATAGGTTAGGCATAGTAAAGTATTGTTAGCGGATATTGATATGTTAAAATTTTGTAACGTTAAAATTTATTTTTAGTTCAGTATGTTGAGTATAATGTTAAATTATCATTGGTATGTTATAGATATGATGGAAAAATGTAGGGTAGGTTGAGTTTTATCGGATAATAATAGGTTAGTTACGTTGATAGATAGTGTACTTTGTTAATGTTTACATTTATAAGCAGTTTAGAATTTTAGATAAGTTGCGTTATGTAAAGTATTGTTAGATATTACTAGATAAGCAGATATTGGTAAGTTAAAACCTTGTTATGTTAGCATTCATTCGCAGTTCAGTTTGTTAAATAGGTTAGGTTATGATAAATTTTGTGATATTTTGTTAGAAATTATAGTGTGAAAATACTGTGAATCGATGATTAAATGTTTGTGTTTATATTTCATGTTAAGTTTTTATGTAAATTATGTAATAATTTTTAACTTTTTCTGTTTTCCATGTACATGAAACTTATTTTTATGTTGTATTTAAACAAAAGGGAAGTTTATAATCCAAAAATAAATTTCAAATATAACATGAAGCAGTAAATAATAATGAAGAGGCGAGAGGGTTGGGGTGGGTGGATTGCGCTGCTGCTTTACTGCTTTACTGCCTTAGGTTCAATAAAACAAAATAAAAAAATTAATATTTTATTAAAACACTTTAGATTTTTTTTAAAAAAACTTTTTAATAATTAATAATGAAACATAAATTTTTAATTAAAATTTAAAACTTTAAAATTTTTTAGTTAACGTTAAAAGAAAAAAATATCACGGAACAAATTTTTAATAATGTTTTTTAATTTTAATAAAAAATTTAAATTTTTAAAATTTCTTGCTAACGCTAGAAATAAAAATATTAAAATTATTAAAGTTATTAAAATAAAATAAATGATTAAATATTAAAGTTCCAAGTAAAATATATAATATATATATATATATATATATATATAATATATATATATATATATATATATATATAATATACTCGTACTAGTAAGATATAAAGTTTATATATATATATATATATATATATATATAAATGTTAACGCACGACGTTTTTGGAAAACGGGATATAAATTTATTAAAGTTGTACCTTCCTTAAAAGAAAATATTTGGGAACGTAGGTACCGATGACGTCACGACACTTTAGCTACAAACGAACGAAAAAAAAGAAGACGAAGAATCCATAGTGTATATAAAAAAGATAAATTTGCTAACAATTTTAAAAAATATTTCGTTGTGAATTGTAAAAAAATGGTGGGTGATACAGAATT
>JABUQX010018369.1:75000-109742 GCA_015478945.1 Trachelipus rathkii
CAGAGTTTTGCAATAGATGTGCCACTGACTCTGCACTGATATAGGAAAATTATTGAAGATATCACTGGTTGTTAAAATACAGAACGATTACCTAGCTAGTATCAGCAGAAGGAAATTCAAAATTTCTAGCAGTCCTAAACTTTGTTCAGGAAAAGGAATTAATATTGCAAATGCTGTAACTGATGTTTGGACGATTGGAACTTAGAAAACAATATACAGGTCATGTGTTTCAATACTACTTCCAGCAATACAGGTAATAAACAAGGACCTTGCACCATAATAGAATCCACGCTTGGGAGATCACTGCTTCAACTGGCCTTTCGACATCATTCATATTAATAAAATAATAATTTCTGATGTATTTGGCAAGAGTCTTGGAGCACCTGCTGCACCAGAGACACAGTTGTTTAAACGATTTCAAAACAGTTGGGGAACAATAAATAAAGACAATTATCAGACTAACAAGTCAAGGATTCCAAGGAAAGAGGCAATTGTTGCGTTCTGCAAACAGGTATTGGAGAGAATAGATTCAAGAAAAGATTATGCTGAACCTTAGGAGTTGACAATTATATTTCTGGGAGTCGTTCCCTTTAAATAAGTTTATTTTGTGACACCAGGTGCCATGCATCAACTAAGATGGATGGCACGACTGCTATATGCCATAAAATGGTATTATTTCAGTGTCAATTCAAAATGTCTCGAAAAGAACTCACTGGACTTGGAAAATTTGTTCGTTTTTCCGTTATCTTTTATGTGCTCAATTGGTCTTCAGCACCTAGTGTACCAAAATCACCAATATCTCCAGAAACTCAAGGATTATTACGAAAAAGATGTATCCGCAGTTGCTAATAATAATACTTAATGAAGAGCTGGTGCCTTTCGCATTCTTTGACTATGAAGTCAATAATGACAAAGCAACAAATAGTTCAAGCTGTAGATAAGCCAGCTTTTGAAAGGCCTCCAAATAGAACATCTCTTGGTTATAAGGATAAGGTTGTCTCAGAATACACACTGGGATGTTTCATCACCTCAAAAAGTAAACATTTATTTGAGAAGTTGTCACTCATTTTCTCAACCAGATCCTTCGGAAAGTAGTGAAAATGATGAATACATCATTAAAGAAGAAACTACATCGAAAAAAAGGAGTGTTGTTAATGGTAATAGTAGTTATGGGTCAATCTGGGAGCGGGCAGTGATTTCTCAAAAAGTATATGAGCTATTGCCTTCAAACTTGGAATATAATCTATTGAGGTATTAAGCTCAAACCGACGAGTTTTCAAGACGCTAGGATGTATATAGGGGGTACCTCCCCCCGAGAGCGAAGGTGAAATATGTCGCTTACGCCTTCTGCGGCGCATCCCATTCCAGAGTGACAGGATCCGAGCACTTAACGAATAACCCAATTGCGATCTCGGCCACTCACAACACAGGCGGGTTTTGGTGACCGTAGGTCACCCCTAAGGGGGGTGTTGCCCCTTAGCACCAAGGTCAAATTTGTCCTGAAAACCATGTTAGGCTTAACGTATCGGGCTAAAATTTGGATGTGAGCTATATGATGACGTAATCTCGTCGGAGACGAGATTACGTACCCCTGCGCTCCCCCGTAGGGGGATCGCTGCCCCCTAAAAATTAAAATAATCGCAGAAGACTAAAACTTGGAAGACAGGGTCGAGGGTCGGAGTCGGGTCGGACGACCGCAAGTTGGAGATTCGGTTCGGACATCGGGCGTCCAAGGCCACCCCCGGTGGGCGAGTCGCCTTCTGAAAAAAAAGAATGCATGGATGCAAAACAGAAGAAGAAAGAAAACGAAAAGACGAAGAGGAAGGAAGAAGAAATGTGGAAGGAGGAGGAAGTCTGAGAAGGATTCAGGACGAGAGGGTCGGAAGTACAGTACCGACTCCGGTGCTGGAGCCGGTGCGGTGCTGAGTAATAAACATTCGTATTACACAATCGTTGATATCCTTATATATTTACGAGCTCTGTAGATCTTTCGACATGATGGTATTTCAGAACCATCCAAGAAGGACAATACAACATCAAATAATACAATCAAACTAAACTACATTAAATAAATAAATTTCTTATTCTTTTTATATGTTTATAACTTACAAAATTTACGTTTTTACATACCCTAAACTCAGTTAATAGTAAACTCAAACCACCCCACCTACCACTCCTGTCCCACGCATATCTATTATCTAACCGTGATCTATTGATCTACTTGATTCACGTCTTTGAGTATTTTTGCGTCAACATAACATAAAAAACAAACTCTTTATACACTGATCAAGAATATATGCTAACATAACAAGTTTTTCACATTAATAAACCTATACTCTAGCATCATCTGCACTATGAATATAATACACAAAGACACGACAAACCTGACACGCCTAAAACATGATAAACTTTAAACGTTAACAAAGTTCCACACTTAACAACAGTGAAGTAACTTACATAGCATACAAAGACGTAAACTACTTACACTTCAAGCATATCTCTAACATACAATGTTAATTTATATTAATGGTAATATTTACTAAACTTCTATAGAACTTCGCTTAATTATGCATACTGATCCAACCGAATATACTCTTAACGTAATAAAGGTTTCACATCAAAAAAGCTAACATTACGTAACATGAACTAAGAAAATAATCTACAAAGACAAACCTATAAACACAACTTACACATGATAAAACTGTTAACGTTAACAAAGTTTCCACACTAACAACAGTAAAGTACTAACATAGCATACAAAGGCGTAACCTATTCACACTTTGATGGCTTCTCTATATCATGTTAATTTATATTAACATGGTAATATTTAACTAAAATTTATCCCAACAACATTGGTTAATTTATCATACTGATCAACGGAATATACTCTAAACGTAATAAAGTTTCGCACATCAATAAAAGCCTAGCATAAACGTAACATGAACTAAGAAATAATGTACAAAAGACAAACTAACACAACTTACACATGAATAAACTGTTACGTTAACCGAAGTTCCACACTTCACAGTAAAGTCTAACATAGCATACAGACGTACCATATTCACCACTTTGTCAGCATATCTCTATATAACATGTTAATTTATAATTAACATGGGTAATATTTAACTAAATTTATCACAACATTGGTTACTTATCACCTACTGATCAACGAATATACTCTACCGTAATAAAGTTTCCACAGTCAATAAAGCTAACATAACGTAACATGAACTAAGAAAATAAGGTACAACGACAAACCTAACACAATTAACACATGATAAAGGCTGTTAACGTTAACACAGTTCCACACTTAACAACCAGTAAAGTAACTAACACAGCATACAAAACGTAACCTATTTCCACTTTGTCAAGCATATCATTCATAATATACCACAATGTTAATTTATATTAACATGGGAATATTTAACTAAAATTTATCACAACCTTGGTTAATTATCATACTGATTCAACGAATGTACTCTAACGTAATAAAGTTTTCCACATCAATCAAAGCTAACATAACGTAACATGAACTAGGAAAATAATGTACACCACACACAAGACCAACCCTACACAACCTTAAACATGAATAAACTTTAAACGTTAACAAAGTTCCACACTTAACAACAGTAAAGTAACTACATAGCATACAAAACGTAAACCTATTCACACTTTGTCAAAACATATCTCTTACATAACAATGTTAATTTATATTCACATGAGATCCTATTCCTAAAACTCATCATCAACATTGTTAATTATCATCACTGATCACAACGGAATATACTCTAACGTAATAAAAGTTTCCACATCAATAAAGCTAACATAACGTAACACATGAACTAAGAAAACAATGTGGCAAAGACAAACTCTAACACCAACTAGTACACGAATATTAACTGTTAACCATTAACAAAGTTCCAACAACTTAACACCAGTAAAAGTAACTTACATTGCATGCAAAACGTAACCTAATTTCTACTTTTTCAAGCATATCTCTAACATGTTTACGTTAATTTCTTACACTGACACAGTACCATTTAGCAAAAATGTATCATAACGTATTGTCCGATATCATACTGATCAACGATATACTCTAACGTGATAAAGTTTCCACAATCAATAAAGCTAACATAGCGTAACATTGAAACACAACTTACACACGAAATAAACGTTAAACATTAACAAAGTCCACACATACACCAGTAACGTACTAACATTGCATGCAAAACGCAACCTATTCATCTTTTTCAGGCATATCTCTAACATATTACACGTTAATCTTACAAAGACACAGTAACATTTAGCAAAAAATGTATCATAACTTGTCGATTATCATACAGACCAAGACTATAATGCTAAGGTAACAAAGTTTTTACATTATCATAGTAAAATAATTAACAAAATTTATCATAACCTTACCTAAATATTATAATCCCAACAATTAATTGCAAACATAACAAAGTTTTATCCAAACATAACATAAAAATAACAAAGTTTTATCAAACATAACATAAAAATAAGTTCTTTGAATAAAATATATCATAGTAAAGTGTAATAGTTTTACCCGAATTTAAAGCAGTAAAATCAGTAAATCAGTAAATCAAACCACCCATCCCCTCCCCGCCCCTCCCTACCCATCCCGTCCATGACCTTTTGATCTTTCGATCTAATGATTCAGGTCACATATCGAGTACCATTTCGGATAAAAATAGTACAAAAATAAGTTTTATAATACTACCAACGCAATATATGCTAACGTACATTGTTTTCACATTAATAAAGCTAGCATAGCATTACCGAGAACTAAGAATATGTACAAATGCAAAACCTTAACACACCCTTTCGCACGAATAAACTACTAACATGATTAACAAAGTTCCATAACTTAACAACAGTAAAGTACGCTAGCACAGCGTACAAACGTTTAACCTATTCATCACACTTTTTCAAAACAATATCTTTTAACATATCCAATGTTAATTTTAACATTAACGCTATGATTTACTTCGATTTTTCGAGTACCATTTCGGATAAACATAGCCCAAAAATGAGTTCTTTATATACTAACCAGCGAATAATATGCTAACATAACAATGTTTTCATCATTAATAAAGATAACATAGCATCATATGAACTAGGAAAATAATGCACAACGACAAACTTAACACAACTTACGCACTAATAACAGTTAACATTAACAGAAGTTCCAACACTTAACTCCAGGAAAGTACTAGCATTGGCATACAAACTTAACCTATTCATACTTTTTCCAAGCATATCTCTTAACATATAAACGTTAATTTTACATTGACATAGTAATATTTATCAAATATTTATCATAACCTTGTTCTAATTATCATACAGACTAACGAATAACTGTAACATAACAAAGTTTTAAATCCAAACATAACATAAAAGTAAGTTCTTTGAATAAAATATCATAGTGAATTGTAATAGTTTACTGATTTTAAAAGCAGTAAAAATCAGTAAATCAGTAAAATCAAACCATCAGCACCCCTCCCCCACCCCTCCTGTTCATGACCTTTTTGATCTAATGATCTATTGATTCATGTGGTCCATATTTCGAGTATCATTTCGGCTAAACATAACACAAAAATAAGTTTTTTATATACTAACAAAACGAATTATGCTAACGTAACAAGAGTTTTTTACTATTAATAGAAGCTAACATAACATAACCCAAACTAAGAATATAATGTACAAACGACAAACCTAACACACCATAACGTACGAATAAACTAGTAACATTAATAAACTTCGCAGCTTACACAGTAAAGTACCTAACAACTTCGTACAAAACGTCACCTATTCACCACTTTTTTTTTAAGCATATCTCTAACATTTTAATGTTAATTTTACATTAACTCGTAATATTTAACAAAAATTTAGCATAACCCTGTCTAATCATCATACTGACAACGAATATAATGCTAACGTACCGAATTTTTTACATCAACTTTGTAATATTTAACAAAAACTCATCATAAACTCGTTCTAAATACTCAAATAATCCCAACGAATAAATTTGCAAACACAATAAAGTTTTAACAACATAACATAAAAATCAAAATTTAAATTTTAGTATAAACATAGTAAAATAAGTTCTTGAATAAGATATCACAGTAAAAGAGCGATAGTTTACTGATTTTAAAAGCTGTAAATCTGTAAATCAGTAAATCAAACCATCCATAACCAAGCAGTCCCTACCCACCCATCCGCCTATGATCTATTGAACTATTGATCCAAGTCATATTTCGAGTATCATTTTGGATAAACATAACATAAAAATAAGTTCTTTATATACTGACCTACGAATATATGCTTACGCAACAAAGTTTTAGCATCAATAAAGCTAACATATCATAACCTGAACTAAGAATATAATGTACAAATGCAAACCTAACATACCTCGCGTATGAATAATCCGCTAACATCCTGAAAATTCCCTACTTATCAAAGGTAAAGTAGCTAACAGGTCTTACAATACTCGACATGTTCCCACTTTTCCCACATATCAGCAACAGGTAAAACTGTATTATCTAACAAAATCCCTTAACAAAGTGACCAATCTATCAAAGATACCAGCATCTTGAACTATGAATTGACACTATCTTCATCAAAGTGTCACTCGTCTCGAGTATAACATCATTTGAACTATGAATAAACGTAGACATTAGCAAAATTCTCGGGCAAACCTAACATTACTCAACAAAAACTTAACCTAGGCTCACGTTTCTAACACATCATCGTCAGTTAACACAGTAATATCTTACAAAACTCATCATTTCTCTAACAAATCAGTGTTAATTTCACACAGTCATAGTAATATTTAACATAACGTACCTAACTTACGAATAAACAGCTTTCATTAACCAAGAGTATCTAAAGCAACACATCACCTCCCGAGAGAAAACCCAATGGATGCGCCCCTTGAAAGGGTGTGAATCCTGAGATGGGGGATCACCCCGAAGGGGTGTAAGCGGGCCTTCGGAGGCGTAATGCCCGCTGCTGGGATGGATGGTTTGATTTACTGATTTACTGATTTACTGCTTTAAAATCAGTAAACTATCGCTCTTTACTGTGATATTTTATTCAAAGAACTTATTTTTATGTTATGTCAGGATAAAATTTTGTTATTTTTATGTTATGTTTGGTTAAAACTTTGTTATGTTTGCAATTATTTGTTGGGGATTATGATATTTAGACGAGGTTATGATGGAACTTTTGTTAATATTACGGAAGTTTAATGTGAAATTCGGTACGTTAGGCATTATATTCGTTTGTCAGTATGATGTTTAGTAAGGTTATGCTAAATTGTTTGTTAAATATTACGATGTTAATTGTAAAAATTAACATTAATATGTTAGAGATAATAGCGTTTTTTTGAAAAAAGTGGGAATTAGGTTACGTTTTTTGTAACGAAGTGTTAGGTACTTTACTGTTGTTTGAAGTGCGGAAGTTTGTTAAAAGTTAAGTAGCTTTAATTCGTACCCGCGTAATGGTGTGTTAAGGTTGTCCGTTTGTACAATTATATTCTTAGTTCAGGTTATGTTATGTAGCTTTATTATGTAAAAACTTTGCTACGTTAGCATATATTCGATGGTTAGAATATAAAAAACTTATTTTTGTGTTATGTTTAGCCGAATGATTACTCGAAATCATGATAATGAATCAAATAGTATCAATAAGATCAAAAAGAGTCATGGTGGTGGACGGGGTGGGGAGGGGTTGATGGTTTGATTTACTGATTTAACTGATTTTACTGCTTTAAAAATCAGTAAACTTACAATTTACTATGATATTTTAATCCAAAGAACTTACTTTTTATGTTATGTTTGATAAAACTTTGTTATGTTTACAGTTATTCGTTGGTCATATGATAATTACCCAACTAGTTCAGGTCATGATAATTTTTGTTAAATATTACTGTGTCAAGGTAAAAATTAACGTTAATCTATGTTAGAGATATGCTTGGGAAAAAGTATGAATAGGTTAAGTTTTTGTATGATATGCTAGTTACTTTACTGATGTTAAGTGTGGAAAGCTTTGTTAATGTTAACTCTGTTTATTAGGGCGTAAGTTGTGTTAGTTTGTCGTTGTACATTATTTTCTTCGTTCATATTGATGCTATGTTAGCTTTATTAATGTGAAACATTGTTATGTTAGATAATTTTGCTGGTTAAGTAATAATAAAGAACTTATTTTTGTGCTATGTTATTGCGAAATGATACTCGAAATGCGACGTATATCAAAATAGTGGTTAATGTAAAATTAACACTTGATATGTTAGGATTATTTGAAAAAGGTTGTTGAATAGGTTACGTTTTGGGTACGTTGTGCTAGGTACTTTACTGTTGTTAAAGTTATGGAACTTTTGTTAATGTTAGTAGTTTATTCGTGCGTAAGCGTGTGTTAGGTTTTGTCATTGGTACATTATGTTCCTTAGTTTCTGGCTAATGCTATTTAGCTTATTACGGAAAACAAATGTTAGGTTAGCATATATTCGTTGGTTAGTATATAAAGACTTATTTTTTTTACTAATTTTATTCCGAAATGGTAAGCTCATATGTGACCAGAATTCATTTAGAATCACAGATCAAAAACGGTCAATAACGGGATGGGATAGGGATTGGCGAGGAGGGGCATGGGTTGTTTGATTTGCTGATTTACCCTGATTTACTTGCTTTAAATTCGGTAAGAACTATTACACTTTAACTATGATATTTTAATCAAAGAATTTAATTTTTATGTTATTGTTTGGATAAAACTTTGTTATTTTATGTTATTTTGGATAAAACTTTTGTTTGCAATTATTTGCTGGGGATTATGATATATATGTAGGTAAGGTTATGATAAAATTTTTGTTTAAATATTACTATGATTATGTAAAAATCTTGTTACGTAGCATATATGTCGTTGGGTCTGTAATGAATAATCGGACCAAGGTTATGATACATTTTTTGCTAAATTGTTACTGGTGGCTTTGGTAAGACTAACTTTATAAGTTAGAGATACTGCTTGAAAAAAGTAGTGATATTGGTTGCGTTTTGCATGCAATGTTAGTTGACTTTACTGGTGTTATGTGTTTGGAACTTTGTTAATTTTAAACGTTTATATTCGTTTGTAAGTTGTGTTAGGTTTGTCTTTGTACATTATTTTCCTAGTTCATGTACGCTATGTTAGATTTATTGATGTGGAAACTTTATTAAGTTTAGAGTATATTTGTTGATCAGTATGATAATCGAACAAGGCTATGATACATTTTTTGCTAATATGTTTCGTGTCGTGTAAGATTAAGCGTATATGTTAGAGATAGTGCTTGAAAAAGTATGAATAGGCTGCTGTTTTGCAAATGGCAATGTTAGTTACTTAACTGGTGTTAAGTGTGGAACTTTGTTTAATGTTAACAGTTTATTCGAGTGTAAGTTTTGTGTTGGGTTTTGTCGTTGTACATTATTTTTCTTTAGTTTCATGTTACGCTAATGTAAGCTTTATTGAATGTGGAATACTTTATTAGTAGAGTATATTCCGTTGATCAGTATGAATTAATCGGACAGGTTTTGAGTACATTTTGCCATAATGTTCTGTGTCAGTGTAAAGACTAAGGTTTAATAGTGTTAGAGATATGCCTTTGAAAATGTAAGAATATGTTCGTTTTTCATGCAATGTTAGTTTACTTTACTGGTGTTAAGTGGTGGAACTTTGTTAATGTTACAGTTTATTCGTGTTTAAGCATTTGTGTTAGGTTTGCTCTTTGTACATTATTTTTCTTAGTTCATGTTACGCTATGTAGCTATTATTGATGTGGAAACTTTATCACGTTAGAGTATATTCGTTGATCTGTATGATAATCGGTCAAGGTTTATGATACATTTTTTGGCTAAATGTTACTGTGTCAGTGTAAGATTAACGTTAATATGTTAGAGATATGCTTGAAAAAGTAAGAATAGGTTCATCGTTTTTGCATGCACAATGTCTAGTTCACTTTATGGTGTTAAGGGTGTGGAACTTTGTTAATGTTAACAGTTTATTCGTGTGTAAGTTGTGTTTGGGTTTTGTCTTTGTACATTATTTTCTTAGTTCATGTTAGTTATGTAGCTTTAATTGATGTGGAAACTTTATTTCGTTAGAGTATATTCGTTGATCAGTAATGATAATTAAACCAATGTTTTGTAAATTTTAAGTTTAAGAAATATTACGCCATGATTAATATTAAACTAACAATTGATATGTTACGAGATATGCTTGACAAGTGTGAATATGGGTTACGTCTTTGTATGCTATGTTAGTTTACTTCTACTGTTGTTAAGTGTGGAACTTTGTTAACGTTAAACAGTTTATTCATGTTGTTAGAGTTGTGTTTGGTATTGTCTTTGGTCATTTATTTTCTTGAGTTCATGTTATGCTTATGTTAGCTTTATTGATGTGGAAACTTTATTACGTTAGAGTATATCGCTTGATCAGTACTGATAATTAACGCAATGTTGTGATACAATTTTTGTTTAAGATATTACCTAATGTTAAATATAAATTAAACATTGTTATGTTAGAGATATGCGTGACAAAGTGTGAATAGGTTACATCTTTGTATGCTATGCTAGTTACTTTACTGTTGTTAAGTGTGGAACTTTGTTAACGTTAACAGTTATTCATGATTTAAATAACTCGTGTCAGGATTTGTCGTGTGTATTTATTATCATAGGTTTTCAGATGCATGCCTAAGTGAAGTTTTATTAATGTGAAAACTTTGTTACGTTAGCATATATTCGTTGATCAGTGTATAAAGAATTTGTTTTTAATGTTATGTTTATCCAAAACGATACTCGAAATGTGACTTGAATCAATAGATCAATAGATCACTAGATCAATAGATCATGGTTGGACAGGAGTGTAGGTTGGGTGGTTTGATTTACTGATTTACTGATTTAGGGTATGTAAAAACGTAAATTTGTAAGTTATAAACATAAAAAGAATAAGAAATTTTATTTATTGATTTATTTATTTATTTATTTTTTATTTTATTTTTTTCTTGATGGTTCTGAAACCATCATTTTCGAAATCTACAGACTCGATAACATATATAAGGAAAAACATTGTGTTATAGAAATGTTTTATTAACCATTCACGCACCGGCTCTAGCACCGGAGCCGGTACTGACTCCGACTCCTCTGTCTCTGAATCCTTCTCAGACTCCTCCTCCTTCCTCATTCTTTTTCCTTCCTCCTTCTTCTTTTCTTTTTCTTCTTCTTCTGTTTTGCATTCCATGCATTTCTTCTTTTTTTTAAGGAGGGGACCCCCCTCCGGGGGGGGGGGGTCCATGGACTCCGATGCCAAATCCAACTCCAACTCCGTCTCCGACTCCGACTCCTTTACCCTGTCTTCTGCGATTATTTTAATTTTTAGGGGGCAGCGATCCCCCTACGGGGGAGCGCAGGGGTACGTAATCTCGTCTCCGACGAGATTACGTCATCATATAGCTCACATCCAAATTTTAGCCCAGATACCTTAAGCCTAACATGGTTTTCAGGACAAATTTGACCTTGACGCTAAGAAGGCAACACCCCCTTAGGGGTGACCTACGGCCACCAAAACTCGCCTGTGATCCAACTGTTCGATTGGGTGTCGTTAAGCCTAATCTTCACTCGGAATTGGACGCAGCAAAAGGGCGTAAGCAACATATTTCACCTTCACTCTCCTGGGGAGGCACCCCCTATATACATACTAAAATGAAGACATGTGTCATGAGCGACTTGATAAACTGTCAGCGTTTCGAGCTTTAATACCTCAATAGATTATATTCCAAGTTTGAAGGCAATAGCTCATATACTTTTTGAAAAATCGCTGCCAGCTCTCAGATTGGCCCATAACTACTGGTAATGCTGAACGGGTTGATGCTTTAATACGGGCGTTTAACACCAATCTTACGAAGAATGAAGAGCAACTGCAGTATATCTTGCAGATCGTAGAAAAGCACAGAGATGCGTTTCCAAAACCAATAAAATCTGCAATGAAAAAGGAAACTACATCTAGAGTAAATTATTAGGTGCACCTATGTGGATTAGGCATACTGAGTGGTAAAGGGTGTGTAGATCAAATCTTTACATTGAAACAAATGATTGAGAAAATGAGGGAGAAGAAAAATAAATTGTATTTAGGTTTTATGGATTTGCAACAGGCGCATGATAGGATTAATAGAGAAGCTCTATGGCAGATGTTAGTGATATATGATGTTAGTGCTAGGTTTCTGAATAGAATCAAAAGTATGTATGACGATTGTGAAGCATGTGTAAGAATAAATGGAGTCGAAAGGGATTTTTTTAATATTAATAGGGGAATAAGGCAGGGATGTATTGTGTCTCCTTGGTTATTTAATTTGTATATGGATGGTGTTGGGAATATTACAGAATCTTGAGGAACAAAACTATTTATACATTTAAAGGATGAGCTGTGGCCGTAGAACCTCTGCCGTAGAACTGCCGGAAAGGATATCAGAGAGAAGGATATATATACAGAAGGAGGGAAGTTCAGAAATCTTACGAAGGTAGATGAGATTTTTTTATGCCAAAGACTTGAAGAGAAAGAATAGGAAACATAGATAAGAAAGCTATCGAAGTCCTAGGAGAAGAATTGGAAGGTTAGGTAAGGTCCATCATGTTGAGTTCATCTCTAAAACAATCAGGGATACTGGTTAAGAGCTGAACCAACAGCTCCAGGTTATTTTAAGTAGATAAATGATAGGCGGGTTGATCGCCATATCTTGAGAATAACATGAAAGCCACTGTCGGCGATGAACCTTAAAATCAGTAAGGATAATTTCATAAAAAGGATAAAATGAGAGCTGAAAAGGGTGAATAAGATTATATAAATAAATTTTTATTTATAAAATATATTACTATGGTTGTGATAAGTTGTAATAGATAATAGATAATAATTAAAAATATATAACAATAATAATAATAGAATAATAATAATAATAATAATAATAATAATAATTATAATAATCATAATGTTAAATAAATTAATAATAATAATTAATAATAAGATAAATAATAAATATAATATATAATTAATGCTGAATAATAATAATAATGATATCAGTAATAATAATAATAATAAATAATGAGATATAATATAATAATCTCTTAATATGTATAAAAATTTCTGTCATAATGAAACTCTAATCATATAGGATTATTATGAATAGAATAGGACCAACAGAAAATAACAAACTAATAATTACATAAACAATAATAATAATAAGTAGTAATTATAATATGGTTTCAATAGTTATATAAAAAACTCATTTAAGTAAAAATTAACTATCGCACAGTATAATGTTTAAATAATAATTATCATAAATAATGCATATCAGGCAATCATCTAACTTAAACTGAAGTATAGTAATGTATTACTAATTGTATAAATAAATAGCATGAGAGAAGGAATTTATAATATATCAATATCACATAATCAATCCGTCGGAGATACTGAATAATAATTACATATAGATTAATTATATAATGAGGATTAAATACATTCAATAATATATACTCAAACTACATCATAAGATAATTAACTAATAATTATATTAATTTTAGTAGTAATAACTACAATCATTAATAATTAATAAACAATGAAATAAATTACATGATAAAAATAATAATTAAATAATATAATAAGTATTAATTAAATACATAAATTAATTTTTGGGATCATTTTTCACTTATCCTATAAACACATATATTACTCCATTGGTTCGTCCAAGGGTAGGGCGAAACGGACCCTTATCGGCGTGGTCTGTGACTAATCTGAGTTGCTTTTACCGGGGTCATCGCACGAAAAGGTTCACCTTGGCATCATCATTTAAGAATTTACTCGTACAGCATTCTCGGACTTACGTCTCTCCATTCAAAAACTCGGTCGCTAAACTATAGTGATATGTATAAACATTCTGGCTCTTCTTGACTTTCATTTTTGAAAGATTAACCCGTACGGCTCAATACTCGAACAGAGCCCTACTACAACTTATCATAGTAATATCCAAAATGACACACTAGTTTATTCTTACTTGTGAAACTTAGGTTTTTAATTCAACAGAAGATGTAGGAAGCAAATGCCCCATGCGTCCATTTGAAACATCCGACCTTTTGGGCTAACCCATGTTTTCCCTTCTTTGGACTAACCCATTGAAACTTACACCTATATATACCTATACCTAGCATTGCCGCCGCGCATAAACTCCACGTTCCATTATGTCGAGTTCTTCAAGCCCCGAAATAAAGCAGCCCTTGGAGATGTAAAATTGTATATGTATCTATTGTCATATACTAACACACGTGTATCGTTCTGTACCGGACATTATATCATTTATTGTCTGACTGACAAAGTCTATCTTTTGTGTACTCTATTACATTATTTATCTCCCCTCTACGAACAATGAGTGACATATTTAATTTAACTACCTCACTTAGTCATTAATAATTTCTACAAAATAAACTTGCAAAGTGAAACTAATTATACAATCCTATTAATGCCGTAATAGTGATCTTTACATACACTTCTACCTCAATTCGCTTCTCTTAACAGTAAAGCAGTATGCTCTTCCTTAATGCCATAACCTAAGTTACCTGAACTGCACAATAGCAGTTATATACTCTACTCTCTAATTTTACCGCAAATGATTGTCTCAGTATAGCAACAGTTTGTTCATTAAATGGGTTATGTTATATCCAAGGCTATGAAATCGGATTATAATATAATGCAATCTATCCGGTAATGGCTCCCTTCACTCACACCTTACTTGCACCCTCTCAACACCCTGTTTGCCCGGCTCTTCCTTGCAGGTCAGATCTCGTGGACCCGCTATTCAACCACTCCTCTGACTCACTACCTGAGCCTTCATTTTCAACATTGTTAAACAATCACTGCGCTCTTTCACCGTCCTTCTTCCTTAAACGTTTAAATTATCCGGTTTCTTGCTCTTGTCATTTTACCGTTTCACGGAATACCCTTCCTGTGTCTCTTGGGGCCACTCTTCGTTCTGGGGGTCTGGTCTCTACTCTTCAGGTATCCCCACCTCTCTCTGACTGGGGCATACCTCATTTTTTAACTCTGCCTTTCTCTCCCTTCCTCGCTTTTGTTCAGTTTTTTGGGGTTGGAGGTTCTCTCGGTTCGTAGTTATCTCAGGGGCCTCTCACACGCCGTTATCCGGTACACAACAAGATTCTCTCTATCGCTATAACTAGCTTATTACGCTCTTGTCATCTGCGTCACTAGTCTACTGACGCCTCGAGTATTAGCCCTCTTATTTCCTCCCTCTAGTACCATTGTCTCTCTTCTAATTATTTTGCACCCATAGACGCTATCGCCTTTGTTTACTTCTTAACATTTCCTCTCAACTCTCATATCATATTATATATACCACTACCCGTTCCCTTTCCCCTAGATTGATTCTTCTAATCCTATTCACCTGTCGCTCTTCCTACTCTAATCTCTCTACTTGACCTATACAATATGTTCTAGTCTCTTATCCTGTAGTTTTTCACTCACTAGTCTACCTTCTACCGTCATCTTTCACACAGAGAGTCTTGTCTTCAAAACAAAAATTTCCTCGTCTGTCTCTTATCACGTTCAGCCAAGCAACCAGCTCATAATTATCCGCGATAGAATGGGGGCAGTCTAAGAGACAGTAGTTGATCTCTGTGGAATCCGCAGTGTATCTCTTTCTCATTTCCCTCGTAACAACTTATTTTGTACTACATACACTTCACGCTCGGTCTCTGACGCCCAGATAGCACGTCAAAAACCTCCGCTTCTTTTGCTCCGGTTCCCCTCACCCCTCCCACTCTAATGCCAAATCTTCCTGTTCTTACATTATCATGGATAACTATTGACTTATCACTTCCAAAGGCTCAATTCAACAACCTTTTTAAGCCAGATCTGGCATATCGCCTCTCCACTCCCAGTTTTTCCTCCTAGGCGCTTGGTAAATAGTAACCGGTTCCCGAATTTAAAAAGGTATGTATGCTCGCTAAGAATCTATGTCTCCCCACTGCCTTAATTGTTACAACGTCACTTCTCAAGCACAATGAAGGGTAGTGAAGTCATAACGATGAAAATATTTCACATTAGACAGTAGATGCTATAATCATTAATCTGGCATTGTATTATACGCCTTATTAAATAAAGCTTCAAGTGATGGTTGATGATAATAAATGTGTTATTAGTAGAAACTTAACTTAACGAGAGAATAATCAGTATCGTCATGATATTGTCAATAGTACTGAGCATTTGTTACCTCAAGTTTTAAGTCAAAGGTATGCAAAACAGCTTCGATATATTTTGACTCAGACAAAAAAAAAAAAGTGTTATTTGCATCTATCTATCGCCACAGAACTAGACATTAGTCGGTTAAATAATAAGCACATCTATCTAGCCTGGCATGTAACATTGGATCCCATGCTAATACTCAAGTAGATGCTCGAAAAAATGAATCAGCATAGAGAGAAAAGGGCTAGCCGTCTGGAAAGCGTGTATTGTCAAATGTGTACTTGTCAGTTAATGGGAGCATAGATAACCCATTAAAGTATCTGGCAATTTTATTCAGGCAGATCTTAAAAACATAGCATAAGATACGAAGAAAATCATGCGAATATAACATAACATATATCGTGATGTGGAATTAAGCTTCATGACCATAGTCTTTTTTTTCCTTTCTTTTTTCTTATTCTTTATTTTATTACAAGATAACAAAGAAAATACGTTAATGGTGTTAATATACCGTCCCATGCTAGAGTTCCTAAATTTCTACTAACATCCTTTAATTATAGAGCAATGATAATTTATTGATAAATTTTTACACCTTAATAAAATATTATACAAATTATATAGATGTTTTTAATGTGTGATTATGCTAATGTATAAAAATTTACATAAATATATTTCCAATATATCTATATAAAGTTCGTATTAGATCAATTTATCTTAAGATATATATTATTATTATATATATTTAGATTTATTAATATTACTATGTATTATATATTATTATTATATTATAGTTTAATATATCATATTATTACTGATTATTTATTATTATTATTATATATATAAATTTATTATTATAATATTTATTATTTTATGTATCAATATAAATTATTATTATGATTATTACATTATGTATTAAGATAATTATTATTTTATTTACAATTATCATTAATATATATAGTTTATATATATCCGGAAAATTTTAATCATTAATTAACTATAATATATTCTATTTTAACTTATAATTTACTTCCAAATTCACTTAAGTAGTTTATAATTTATTATTTACTTTATAGTTTTTTATTCTATTTATTATTATCAGAATTATTCAATCTTTATTATTAAATAAACGTATTACGACCGTTATAGTATTTCTCCTCAGATAATTATTATCCATTCATTAATAATTATATTCATATATAATTCTTATTATTCAGTCTGCTTAACTATTTTTCCATTGATTAAAATATGTCATCCAGATAATTCTCCAGATAATTCTTTAGATAATTCTTCCGATAATTTTTTTATATAATTTACGTGAGATAATACTATATGATATGATTAAATTAAAGTATTTATCTTTAAAGTTGATTAATCTTAAAATTATAATCTTACTATTCTATTCATATCTACTATAATATTCTATCTACATATCTTATTCTTACTTCTATTACTTAATTTCATATCATATTTATAATTCATTATTATTATTCAATTACTTATTCTATATTCTATTTTTCATTATTTTATTAATCCTACTTATTTTGTTCAAATTAAGAAGCTTATTGTTTTTCTTGTCATTTCTCTTATTTATAATTATATATTCATTTATTTATGTTAATTACTTATTAATTATTATTATTATTATTAATCCTATCATTATTAATAAATTAAATAACTATCTAATTTCTATAATCTATCTAATTTCCATTTATACATGTTCTTACATATTACTAAACAATATTTATAATTTTAATTATATATTTTCTATAACTCAATATTATAATTAATCTAAATTAGCCTCTTATAAATGACTGTTCTATCTGATATCATTCCTTCTATCTTATATCCTAGTGAGCTCAATAGGGTACATTTAATTAGATTTAAATTGCTTACACACACCCTTAATAAATTTCTCAAATATATATCTAAATTAAATAACCAAAATATAAGTATGGCGTATCTGTATATTCTTAAATACCTATTAAAATTAACAGTGCTATCTCCAAATTACTTTTTAGGAGGTGCCTCCAAATTTTTAAGCCAAATTTGCCTTAGGTTTTATGGTCAAAACAAATACTTACTATAATATCGCAAAACGATCAATTGTCTTTGGACTTAATGCAAACGCTAAAGATTATCAAATTGTGATGTCTTCACTAGAATTAGTGTAGCTTTAGTCAATTAAACGAATGATTTAATATATTTATCAATATATTATATAATCTATATTATTAGCTCATATGTAAGTCGTAATTTATAATATAATTATGTGTACATATAATTCTTGTTAATATGATTTCCTTGTATTATATGCACATCTCATTTTATTACAGTAATTTCAAACTTTAAAGTGATTAAATAAAAGGACTAACTGGTCACGCTATCGCTATTTCAATTATTAACTCATTTAATTCCAATAATAATAAATAACATAATAAAATAATTAATGCTGATCAAATTTCTAAATGTATACTAGTAAGTAAATAATATGCTTGAGATAATTTTATATTTATTAAAATCCTTTATGCTATAGGTTTCAATTAATACAATAATAAATTTAATAGAATTTTAATAATATTAGTTAATAATAATAATTAATTACAAATCAATCAATTAATTCATTATATCATATAAATAGATTAATACAATAATATAAATAAAAACATATTATCTTAATAGATAGTAATCATAAATCATTATAAATATCATTGTATGTACTAACAGCAATTATGAGCTGATTGAAGATCATTTGACATATAAATTAGGAGGAAAATATTAACTTAACAATAAGTAATAATTATTAATATGACTGAGAAAAATTTAATTACATCACTGAGAGAAATTTTAATATCACACTAACGAATAATTTTAATATCAATTAATTAATTCCTTCACAATGCATCGTAAGTGATAAATTAATAAATTCATAATTGATTTAACAGCTTCATTTAAATTATACATTATATGCATTATATCAATTTATGATAATATTTAGCAATCTATTCAAAATCATATCATGGATTTAGTTTCCAATTTACAGTCAAATCTCATCATACTTTCTAATTATATTCTAAGAGGTAGGAGCATACCCCAATGAATAATTCTTAAATTTAGAATTTAACATATAACCGCACTTCCGACTTTATCCTTTTATTCTTCTTTCTTCTTATCTTATTCGCTAATTCTTCAAACTTTCTTCATTAGTTGTTTTATTCTTTAAAAATGCTTTTCTCCTTCTTCCTTAATCTCTCTCTTCTTTATCATATTGACTTAAAAAGCTTCAAGCGAATCGCTAATTCGTCTTCATTATCTTCGATTACTTCCTGAGAATGGTGTAGGGGCAACGATTTCAGTATCGCTGCTTCGACACTATCTTTTCTCCTTCTTGCTCCTTCGACCCTTGCATACAGCTTACTACTTACCTATACCAAAATATTAATGCTCACGCGCTTCTGCAGTTCATCATGTCTGAAGTACTGACTTGGCCTCTCTTACGATATGTAAGTTTCTTCTTATTCATTAGTGTTTTTCTTATTGGCTGACTGCTTCTTGCTTATCTCTTGATTTTCAATTCTATGTTTTACTTGTTTATTACGTATTCATTAGCTCTTGTCTTCATTACTTCTTCATTGATTCTTCCGTTCTGTCTCTCCAAATTGAAAATATTACTGGAACATGATCTGCTAGATGAGTTACTTCTTACTGATGCCTTCTCTTTTTCCTTTTTTTTTTTTTTCCATCTTTTTTTTTTTTTTTTGTTTTTCTTTTTTTTTTTTTTTTTTATTTTTTTTTTTTTTTTTTTTTAATCGCTTTGCGTGTCCAAAGCTCCACCTGTTTTTTTTTTTTTTTTTTTTTTTTTTTTTTTTTTTGTTTTACACTTTGTTTGTTCTTTGTTTTTTTTTTTTGACTCCATTTTCTTCTGGCTTCGATTAAAAATTTGTCCTGTTTATTCTTCTACTTCTTCATTTTATCAATTACGCTCATTTTACTTTCCTCTTATTATTATACTTCTTACTTGTTCATTCTTGTGTCATTCTTTTGTTATTCAGATTTTTCTTACATTCTATTACATCTTATTTCGTCTAATTAATTCTTAATCGGATCATTCTGGCTCAACACTTTAATTATTGGGATTCAACTCACATCCCCATGCGGGCTACATTTGCATTTCCCATTCATTGTCCCTCCCCCCCCTTTACTCGCCTTCATTCTCATTATTACTTCTTAATTATCTTCTTCTTGACTCTTCTCCTCCTATTCTCACACTTTTACTTACTCGCTCTTTCTTTATTTTACTTTATGTCTTTAACTTACTTATCACACGTCATTACTCTCTGGCTCCTCCCCACCTTACTTTGTTCGCTTCCTACCACGGCTAACCCTTTCCACCCCTCACGTCCTTCATTCTCCCCTGTCTTTTGGGGGGCTTCCAGGCCCCCCCCTTGTTGTTTCACTTGTCTTGCCTTCTTTGTCTCCTTTACACGCCCTACCTTCCCAGTCATTTACCCTCTCTCGTCATATGTTTTTTTCTCATCCATTGCTTTGCTTACATTTGCAATATTCCCTCATTATTAATAATTACTGCCCAGCTTCCCAATTTCATCCAGATGTCTTTTTTTAGGGGGTTCCCGCAACCCCGCCATTGTGTTTCACGACCCGTTAATTGCCTTCATCTTCGTATCTCTCCACTCATCACTCTTCCCTGGTGTAATTACAACCACTTTCTTCTGTCTCTTTGGTTTTTCTGCCTCACACTTGCTTTGTCATGTTCATTTGCCTTTCCCACCATTCTTCTCTAAATTCCTTTATCCCCCGCCTAATTATTATTCTTCTATTATTCTTCTTTATATTTATTCTATATCATTCTTTTATTATTATTCGTCTTCTTCTTCTTCTTTTATTCTTACTTTCTCTTATTCTTATTCACTATCATTTAACTTCTCCCATACTCACTCGTGTTTCCCTCTCTTTCGAAGTTTCTTATTTCTTCTATTCGTTACTTGCTTATTAGTCTCTTCTTCTTATTTTCTTCTCTTATTCTACTGTATTCTTTATCTCTACTTACTTCTTTAAATCGTTCTTACTCTCTTCTTATTCATCTTTTCTTCGGTTACACTTCATTCTCCTAGTGATGCTTCTTTTTCTAGTGTCTCTTATTCTTATCTTCTCACTATATTGACTTCTTTTCTTTCTTCTTCTTCTTCTTCTTCTTCTTATTTTATCTTCCACTCTCTCTGTTCCCTTCGCCGTTAATCATATTTGTCCTCTTGCATCTCTTGAAATCGCTTGGCTTCACGCCATTTGTCGCGCCTGTCAACACAACACACCTTTCATTTACGCAGTTCTCCGTCACCCTTGCTTGGATACTGCCAGCACTGCTCCCAGCGTCCCTGCCCACCCCACTAGTATCTGCTGATTTCTATCATTCCGTTCTCTCTCGAAAAGATCCAGCGACCCGGGTGGTCAAGAAGAGTTCTCAGGGGCCCTCATGTCAGGCACTCTCACTGCCTCCGACCCCCCCCTTGTTCTCACCTTGCCCTTGAACCTTTTCTACTCGTGTCCCGTGCTCCGGGTTCGCCGCACAGCGTGCCATCAACCTGGTCTAAGCACCACATATTGAACGCAAGCGCCGGACGCCCTGACTGGGATTGGGGTACAAAACTGTAAGTCAGTTCTGCTACGACGCACACGTAGGACGCGTGCCCGTTTCTGGTGTTTGGTGGCTTGTTTTTAACATCCTTTCACCACTCATTTTGACTCATGACTCGCCTGCAACATGCTTCTTCGCTAAATGCATATGTCTTCCTCCCAACCTCCCCACCTCCCCCTTGTGACTCACACGTGCTAATTTTCGTTAATTTTCCAAAAAATACAAAAAAACTTCTACGTAACAATAATTTGGTCTTTTTTTAAAAAATTTAAAATAATTTTTACATAATTCAAACAAATAAAAACTATAATATATCTATAAATATATCTTCTATATATATATATATATATTAGTATAAAATATATATATACTATACTAATATATAATAATAAACACTATTATTAATATATTTATTAATATATTAATATACATTTTAAAGCAGGCGTAGCTAGAGGAGTTCAGGGTCTGACCCCTGAAATTATTTACCTCAATATAATTTAATGATTTGAACATCTTATTTTAATTTAAAGAATAACAAAAATAAAACAAATAAATGATGTATATTATTAAAGATAATAGAAAACATATTGTGGTTCGAAGAATTTTTACGTAAGGTCTGATTGAAAGCCGGCAAAAATGAGAATCTCTGGCGAGGCAATCACAAAGAGGGTTGAAATAAACAGTGGCATTATGATTGGACATACTAATTCATAGATGAGAGAAAAGTTAAACAGTTTAGAAGGTGTTCAAACTGTCGACATATAAAAGTAGGATATATCTATTTGCTGCTCCATTTTTATGGGTAGCAAAGAATATGTAAATTGAAAATAAGAATTAGAAATAATTAGAATTAGAAAAAGAGGAAATGGAAAGTAAGGAAGCAACGGGCAACAATTTAAGATCAGAAAGGAGGACGCTACTGTATTTAAAGAAAAGAAATTTCCCCGCAGAACCTAAATGTACAAATGCACAGTTTGTTCGTAACTATAGGTGGTGGAAAATTACGATGGGAATTGTTTACGATTAGAAAGTTTTGAAAGGAATTTATGAATCTTAGAAGAGGAGCTTGAGATGGATCAGATATTAAACTTCTTCAAAAACCTCAATCTTTTGAAATCTGTAATCGAGAGAAGTGATATAAGTTAATTAATTATTTCAATTTTTTCGTTTCATCTCATATTATGTGTTATTTTGCGAGCTCTCCATCATTAGTAGACAGCAATCTCTGCATATGTGAAAATGGATGCTTACTTTAAAGATTTCTTGCTAAATATCATAAAAGATTTTCAAGCAGATTTGGGGAAGCTAGTCCTACAGGTCGAGCAGGAAATGGTCGCATTTGTTAGAGAAAAAATCTGTTCTAGAGTTTCTCTCTAACGAATGCGAACAAACTAACCTAAACTTGAAACTAACCTAAAACCTAACCTAACTTATACTAACCTACTAACACTAACCTAACATAAACCTAACCTAACATATTTAGCCAAGAATATCATTTTGTAGCGGGAAAATTTTTTTGATTTATGGTCGAACCATTTAATCCCATCTGGCATAAACAACTAGAATTTATTCTTTTCTGTAAGAAAGAAAGGAGAACGTCACCTGTCAAAATCATGTTGAGAATAAAAAGAAACAAAGAAATTCAAATCCGTTTCTTTTCTTGATGATTTTCAATCCAGTTAAAGAGCAATTTCTTAAACCATAGGTCCATACTTACGATTTTTAATCAAAGTGATTCAATATATCTATTAATATTTTTTTTTTTTACGAATTTAAAAATAAACTTGACAAAGAGTCAATTATTGGATTTAACCGGATTCCAGCATCATATTCTCTACTCTTCTGAAAGTCTCAACAAACTTTATTTTTATTATACAAGGTTTAAGACTAACGACCTGGCTCTATAGAGTGTACCATCGACGGCTACCAATTGATGTGAAAATACATTTTTGCTGTTAAAGAGAGCAAAGAAGAATCAATATATATACATAATATATATATTATATATTACTATATATCATATAAAATATAATATAATTATAAATATATTATATATAATATAATATATAATATATATATTAATCTATATATGTGTGTGTAGTTGTGTGTGTGTTATTCATGTATTTTCACACATAACCCAATTTCGAGATGAAATTGGACGGGCAAGTTTTTGGAATAGTGTTCTGACTATGTAAAAGTGCGGGATTGAAGGTAGTTATGCAGCCCAGCTGCGCGTAGCGTGCCAGCCGCGGCGTGAGTTTGTATCGCTAATAAGCGCCTTTCAATGCGAGAAGCATGAAGAAGGGTGATTTGTAGTGAATAGAATGTTTAGTTATATGTGTAGGTAATGCCTAGTAATACGATGTGTTGTATGAGATTAGTGCAATACACTATGCCGCAATCTGAATACCTTAATTTACAGAAAAATTTACGTACTGACGGCAATTTGTCCGTTACGTAAGCTGAACGAAAGGATTCGAACCATAATGAGAGGAACCCGCGTTCTTTAAGGTGAGCCAAAAACTAGCCTTAACCCACTGAGCCAAGATTTTAATTTAATATATATATAATATATATATAAATATATATATATATGTATATATTTTATATATGTATATATATATAAAATATACTATATATATATATATATATATAAATAATATATATATATATTATATTATATATATATAAAAAATACACTATATATTTAAATTTTATTTTAATCATATATCATAATTACAACTATGTACAATATAGACTTGTTTAAATATAAATATTAATATGTAAAGAAAATCATTTTTAAATTTAAAAAGTTACTATTATATGAAGAATGGATACTCAATACTGCATTAAATATACTGTATTAAATAAAAATAAAATATTAATAAAAATAAATGTTAAAACAATAATATTACAATATAAGAATGATAATAATATAATATAATAATCAATATAATATATACTATGACCCCAACTTAATGTTAGCTATTCTTAATCTGACTTTACTGTTAAATGCGTGAACATTCCCCTCTCGTGTATCGGGTCATGTTGGCCATTAATTTGAATAAGAGATTTCATATTTTAAACCAAGTCTAGTGGAAATAATGTAGACACTTAACCACCATTATGCATAAAATATTTCATATAATATAAATATATAATTATCTATATATATATTAATATATATGAATATATATATTATATCTTTTTAGTATATATATAGTATTATATATAATATATAATATTATATATGATATAATATTATTATTATATATATATTAGTACAACCAAGAAAAAAGTTTCACCCTTATTTCTATCACTAATTTTTAATTGTAACTAAAATGTTACATATAATAATCTATATCTTTATATAAAAACGTTCATGATAGTTCTCACTAAATAAAAAAAAATAAAAAAAAAAAATAAAAAAATAAAAAATAAAAATAATAAAAAAATATAAAAAAAATTAAAAAATTAAAAATAAAAAAAAATAAAAAAGAAAAAAAGTAAAAATCGTGCGTAGACAAGAGGCATCTTTTGAACTCAAGAGTTTAAAGGAGTTTAAAAAAAAAAAAAGAAATAAAGTGAATTTAAATTGTTTTATAAATAATAAGACCCTACTTTGAAAAACATGTTATTTACATTAGGCTCGTTAAAGAATTTAGTAATGAAATATACAAAAGGAAATCATAAAATTAGTAATGAAATATTTCGCTTTGAATTAGTTTTGCAATTCAAGGTTGATGATACATGAGTCTTTTGTATTGGTCGAATATATAGATCGCAAATCTCTTATTAACAATTTGCCAAAAAAAAAAAAAAAAAAAAAAAAAAAGGATAAGTGCTCATAAAGAAAAAAAAAAACATTAAACATTAATAAAAAACTATTGTTGAGAAGAAAAAACAAAAGAGTTCACCCTTATGAAAGATAAACTCTTTCACCTATAAGTCATATGTTGATTTTTATAGGCAGTAAGGATTAATCTGTTCAAAGTTGATTTAAACCTGAATATATGTCCACTGATTTTGAACACTGAATACTTCATTCAGATAGTTTATTGCTAACAACATTTATGACGTCATTAGTGTATATAATCAATTCACTATCTAAAGACGATATTCTCTTAATTTTAACAATAAATCTAAGCTACGAGTTTTCGCAATCTATTTTCCTATCAGACAAATATTATCATATTTGTTAGTTTATCAAATTCACACCATATTTAAATTTAATATATATATATATTATCATATATATATATGACTTATATAATATATATCTAATAATATATATATATATAATGATATATATAAAATATATATATACTAAATTATTATATTATTATATATATATATATATAATATATCTATATTATATATATATTATAATATATAAATATAATATAATATAATATATAATATATATATATATTATATAAATATAATATAATATATATATAAGTATAATACTATAATATATATAATATAAGATAATATATTATATATATATAAGATATATAATATACTATTATTTATATATATATAAATTTTATATATCAATATATTATATAGTATATATATATATATATATAGATAGTTATATCTATTATAGAATATATAATATATATATTACATATCTATATATAACTATATATATATAATATTATATATAGATCAATATTAATATTTAACTATACTTAAATATATATATAAAATTAATGAAAATATTATTATATCGTATATATATTAATATATCTAGTGTATATATATTATATATATATATATATAATATATAATAAATCGATAATATATTATAATATATATTATATATTTATTATATATAATTATATATATATATATATATATTATAATAATAGTAAATAAATCTGATACACAACCATATGTCATTTGGCTTATATAACAGTCCAGAGCATACTTTTATTTTAAAATTAATATAAATATATATAAATATATATAATAATATAATATTTAAATATATAAATATTATTAGATATATATAGTATTGATATATATATAATATATATATATCATATAATTATCATTATAATATATATATTTATTCTCAAAACGAAAGTGGTTGAAAAGCAAATTAAATGGATTACAAAAACAATTAAATTATTTGAAGACATGTCATTTTATTAAGTTCCATCATCTTTACTAGGAAATATTGTTGGTATTTCAAATATAAACTATAGATTAAATTACCCAAAATTAATAAGAATAAATATAAATTATGAAAAAATATTTATTTTGGAAATTAAAATAAAATAAAAAGCATATAATACACCATTAGTTAAAAATTAAAAAAAATAAAACTTGAAAATAAATAAAATAAAAATAAATAAGTTCCGAAATAACCATAAAATAATAAAAAAAATAATACAATTTTGAAATGGAAAGATAAACTATTTTATATACTCCAAATTTTGTAAATACGATTTCTTTTATGCAGATGTAGAAATTAGATTCGAATTATTAAAAGTAAATAAATCATATTAACTAGTTGTATATATACTCTATATAGTATTATATATATATAATATAAATATATATATATCTATAATTATATATTATAATTAATATATAATACTAATAATATGATTTATTCAAATGATATATTTTATAATATATATTATTATTATAAAATACTATATTAATATATATAATATAATTATATAATGTTATTAGATATTTAATATATCAGCATTATAACTATTGATTATTAAAGAGTAAATAATATCATATATATATATATATAATATATAATATATAATATATATTATAATATTATATTATTATAGATAAGATAATAATATATATTTAATAATATATATATATATGTTAATATATATAGTATTTTACTATATAATATATATATAATATAATTAATAAAAATATAATATGAATTTATAATAAAAAATTTAAAAAGAATATATATATATATATAGTATATAATATATAATTTATCTTTATTATTATATTATAATTTATAATATAAAGAATATATTATTATATATAGTATATTATATATATATATATATGTGATATATAATAAGTGGTTAATATTAAAATTAAATACGTTTGAATATAATGATTTAATTTAAATAACTAAAATTTAAATGATTTTGAGCCTTTTATTTTTAGAGATTTCAACGAGTTTTCAGCAAATGATCTAAAATATCATAATTAGTAATAAATGATTTTCATTGTTCTTTTGATTTCTTTCAACCCATCAAAATCCGGTCAGCGAAGTTTTTTTTTACACAATATAATTATAACTAGTATAATTGTATATTCATATATATATATATGTCAATATAGTTATATATATATATAATATATATATAATAATATTATATATATTATATGATATATATATAATATATTTAAATAATATATAAAAATAAAAATATACTGCTGACGTTTTCAACCGAAAAAGGTATACTTTTTTAAAAAAAATATATTTTTCCCACTTTAGAAGGTATTTTTTTTTTTTACCAATAAGCATAAAGATTAAAGTTGCCAGTCGCTTCATTGAGAAGCATAAAGGGATATATATGTAAGCTAACGTAACTCCAGAGAACTGTAACTAACTGCCAAGAACTGGGGGAAACATTATTCTATTAATTTATAGTTTAGTCAATTTATTTCACTTTGCTTATTAAAAAAACAAAGTTTTGGCACCATGCGTGCATTGCACATGTTGTTCGATAATAAAATTTTGTTTTCCCCCTCCAAAAAAACATTTTACCTCTTTTCCCAACAAAAATTTCCAGGAGAAAGGTGTACCAGAATGCCCTCATATAGTTTATATATATATAATATATATTAAATATAAATATAATATATATTATATATATCTATAATATATGATATATATATGATTATATATTATATATATTATATATATATAATATAAACTAATATATATAATATATATTATATAGTATATATTTTATAATATAAATAATATATAATATATATATAAGTATATAAATATAATATATATATAATATATATATATATATATATAATATATATATAATAAAGACTTATGTTATGGACTAGTGGGTAGGGCTCAGTGGGCTAAGCGAAATTTTCTCTCGGTTAAAGTTCGTGGTTCGGCCCTCGATACTATCTTGTTTACAATATATATAAAAAAAAAAAGTTCAAACCCCCTAACAAGATACAAGAAAAGATACAAAAAATACAAAAAATTCCAATTTTTAAGGGATTTCCTGTAATTAATTAATAACAGTTTATAACATACTGTATTAATTTGCTAATCTCAATAGCCACGCATCAGTAAAACATTGCCAACATATACAAAAATCACGTTTCCAATCTGCCTCTGGACAGGTCCCCTATTGGAGTCTAAACCATGTCCATGCGATGGCTCGAATTTCTTGATTAGATTGACCCGAGGCAAAGCTTGCTATCAACCATAAATATTTAGGAAACATTTTCACTTGGTCGGTCGGGAGAACATAAGAACAATTTCCTCCGATTAAGCTCTTACTGCAGCAATTGAAAGAACCCCGAAATAAAAGGATATAGAGTTTTAGTGGTAATTCATACAATATATATATATATATTTGTATATATACTATATATATATTATATATATATATATATATATATATATATATATTATATATATATATATATATATATATATATATATAGTTATATATTATAGATTTGTTGATAGCCAGGTATTATGTGTGTGTAGTATATAATAATTATTTTATATAAGTACTATATATATTATATATACTATATATATATATATGTATATATATAAGTATAATATATAATAATATTATTATTATATATATCTATATATCAATTATTATATATATATAATTCTATTAATTATATATAAAATATATATAAAAATTGATAATAATATATATAATTAATATATATATATCGAAAAATATGATATTAATAATAAATATAGATAATATATATATATATATAAGTATCTTATAAATCACCTTTTTAAATAATATGTATTAATATATTATTTATTATAGAAATATATATCATTATATATAATCTATATATATAGATATCTATATATATAATATATATAAGAATACTAATAAATAATTATATTAAATATATATATACTATATATATATTATATATAATATATATAATATATATAAAATATATATATTAAATCATCTAATTAAATAGATGATTATTATATAAATATATATATTATCATTATTACTAATAGTATATATATATTATATATAATATATATATATATATATATATAATATATATTATAATATATATATATATATATTATATATAATGAATATATAAATACTAATATATTAGATATATTTATAAATATAAATTCATGATATATATATATATTAAATTAATAAATAATACATTAAAAATTAATTAATTAATATATCGTATATAATCTATATTTAGTATATCTATTTATATAATTAAAGGGATCTATAGATAGTAATATAAGTATTTAGTTATTATATATAAATAGTATTAAATATATATATATATATCTATAATAAATATATATATAATATATTATATATATTAAATTGACGGCATTGCAGGCAAAATCAGGGTATAAAATTTTTCATCTGGTAATATTTTAAATAAGTAATGAAAATAGAATTTCAACACCGAGGCTAGAAAACCATCTCAACCAGTAAAAGTTATTGAAAACTTTTAAGAATGTCTAGAGCTATTGTAGAGTGGCGATCTCTTTTCAAGTCACGTAAGTCGCCATCATGTAAGAGCTCCCACCGACCTGATAACGTTTCCAAAAACTTTTATATCTTGGTTGGAATCTCTCCCTTTGCAGTCACTTACGAATCACTAAATTATAGGTGAAATCAAAAAGATAAGTCAAATGTTTTAAACTCATATTTATATTTAGTATTATTATTATCTATAAGTTTGTTCACAATTTCTACATAGTTATCTGCACAATAAGTACTAAGAAAGTTTTATCTTACGAATATAACACTGAAGGTTTTTTTCTTTTCATTTGCATAGGGAAACCAATTGTCTTTCATAAGTTCTGCAAATTTTGACATCAAAAACCGCCCTAATTTCTCATAATTTACACTTGAAATTGTGAACAAGTAAAAATTTTAAGCATTCCCAGATCTCCAACGCTTTCCCAATATTGCTTCAAAAGAATAGTTTGAATATGAAGGAAAGAAACATTGTCTCTGCTACTAAGGTGGATGCTAACAAACATATTTTTTCTCTCGACTGTAATGAATGTTCCTGCGGCCAGAACTTTTCTTGCTATAATAGTTTTTACTTGGCTATCCCCCACAGAGAACATGGAACTTAGATACCGCCTGTGTCGGCAGAAAAAATTAACCAAAATCTTTTGTAACATTTTCGCCCATATATTTGAAAGATGTAGTACCTTTTCTTTGTTTCTATTACCTTTAGCTTGAAGAAGCCTCGTACTGGAGCGAAAACAAAATTGTCATTGTGCACCCCACATCAGAAACTCTTGAGCTGTATAAAACAGCGCCAGTCATTGGATTAGATCCTTTTGCAAACCCGGGTATATGCAGCAATATAATAATTACCTCTGTTTTAAAATATTTAAGAAACTCTTTCTCTTTCTGTAAAGAAATAGTGTCCGGAAGTAGAAAACGATGTCTCTTAAGCGCAGCCATAGAAAGTCAAGCCGGTTTGGGCAAATTATAGCCTTCACAAAATATTTAGCTCGCCTGTTAAATGTTTCTGGAACATTTTTACCTTCAAATAGGCCAGGGTCTCGGGTGCGTAAATTTCCGAGCTAAATTTTCAAAATGACATTTAAAATATGTATGCGGTTGCAAACCTTTAAATGTTGGAATTGGAATTTCATTTGAATGTGGTACAGGTAATATCGCGGACTCGAAATTTGGGTACGGGATACATTTTAGCTTTTTCTTGCGTAGCCAAAGAATTGACATTGCAAAAGTTGCAATTGGTTTCATGGATAGTTGGCTCCCGCGCACTGTTTATGCAAATAAAATTTATTAAAGGAAATTGAATATCAAGGTATTTAAAAGGTAAAACACTGGTATATAATGATAAGCAAGGAAAATATTCTACTGAGCTCGTAAATAAGATTATATAATACTATTATATATATTTTATAATAGTATATTTATATATAATAATATATATATAGTATAATATAATATATAATAATACATATATATCATGGATCCAAATGCTTGGGTTGGTGAATAAAAAACGTACATAGAATCAAAGGTATTTTGATTCTGATCCTTTGTCCATTGTCGCATCTTAGTACTACCAGGCATGCTTTATGTGTGCCGCCATTTATCTTGATATCTAGTTGTATACATAATAGGCAGTAACTTTCTCCAAATCAGTTATATTTCCTTTGAGGGGAAGTGAAAAATTTTTCTCACACATGTAACAAAAAAATCGGGTATTTTGCAATTAAATTTTCTACTATTTGATGGAATATAGCGTTATTGCTCAGCCATGTTTAAAGGTATATAAATACCTATTCAAAATATCTAGGAAATCTGCAAAATATAAATGAAAATAGGCTTCAAAGCTTTAATAACTTTAAAATAGTATAATGATAAAAAAAAAAACTACAAAGCTGTTGTAATAACCAAACATACAAAAGGCTAATACTAAGCAACATATACCTATAGTGATAAATCGCCTTGAAAATTATAATATGTGCTACAAACAAACACATGTATAGCAAATTGGGTGAATCTTCCTAACGAATACGGGAACTTTATTGTGCAATTCTTGGACCTTTTAAAGAAAAACAAGTGAAATTAAGTGTCAGCGCACCACAATACTTAGAACACGTGTGAATTAAATCAAAAGAAAAAAAAAATGTGGAAAAAAAAAAATTTTTTTTTTGTATGAAGTGAAATTGGTAGCGAATCAACCAAGATAATTAGTATATAGGGTATTATATATTATATATATATACTTAAATATATATTATATTATATTTAACTATATTATATATTAATATATTTATATTATATATAATATCTTATATATATATATGTATATATATATATATATATATATATATATATTAAGTATATAATAATAATTATATAATGATATATATTATATATAATATATATATTATATTTTATATATATATATAATAATATAAATATATAATATATTAATATATATATATAAATATATATATATATATATATTAATAGAATAATAAATATATATAAATATTATATATATAATATAAATATATAATTATTATATATATATATAGAATATATATATAGATTATATATGTTTATATACCACTTGTTTCCAGACCTACAATCAATTTTCCTTCTGCAAAATCCAATCTTTTGGGATTGAGGTTACTGCTGGATTCTAGATTGGGGTATGTGGTGAAATACAAATACTTATATATTAATATAATATATAATTATATATACAGATATAATATCTATATAACACCTTACCCATATCATACTCCTATATCACTAAATAGCATACATACAACCCATTCACGCCATAATATCAAATATTAATACACAATTATATGTTATTATTAAATATATATATGATCTATACTTTTTATTAAAATAAAGATATATAAAGAGAAGTAATTATTAATTATATCCTTAAACCATTAATATATATATATATTTTATCTTTATATTTTAATTTAAATATAATATATATAGTATAATAATGATATATATAATATAGTTATATATTAATATATATATAGTATATATTAATATGTATTAATATATAGATATAATATATATAATAATAAACACTATATACATATATATCATTAATATCATATCATATATATAATAAACAATTAATACACATCTCAGAAAATAAATATCTACCCATCTAACCTCAAGAAAAAAATTAGTATATCATATATATATATATATATATATATATATATATATATATACTATATTATTTAATAATATAATATATATATATATAATATATTTTATATATATAGTATATATATAAATTATAGTATATATATATATATATATATAAACACACCTACATAACATAAATACACATATAGACAATAAAATCTATAAAATATTACATTAATAAGGAATGGTATACTAAATATCATATAATTGCATACATATACAGTATATTAGTATACAAATATTATTTATATATATAAAATCATATATATATTTAATATTACTATTATATAATAAATATATATAGCCTATACATTATTATTACTATATTATATATTACTATATATACGTATATATATTATATATTATATAATGTCTATAACTAGCACTGTGCTCTCGTGTCAGCACGAGTTTACATTATAGAAACGATTATTTTGAAATTTCATGTTACGGATCACAATAAAACTTTTATTATTTTTTTGCCATTTTTTCCATAAAAAATTATTATGCAATTAAAACGAAAAGGTAAGAATAACGGTATTCATATCTTATACCCATAAAAATGGGCTGTCATCCATATCGGATGGAGGAGTGGCGTTGTGAATGGTAGATGGATTTTAATGTTAAATTTAATCTTGGATATAAATACAGAATACGTTAGAAAAAGAAAACGGTTTAGAAGGAAGAACTCGTACTTAATATATAAATATATAATATTTATATATAAAATAATATATTAATATATAATATTATTATAAATATATATATATATATATTATATAATGTATATATATGTATTATATATATATTATTATACTATTATATAT
>JABUQX010018370.1:0-12500 GCA_015478945.1 Trachelipus rathkii
CTGATTAAACTGATTTACTGCTTACTGATTTACTGATTTATCGCTTACTGTTTACTGGCTTTAGGGTATGTAAAAATGCAATTTTTTTAAGGTTATAACATAAAAAGAATAAATTTTCGAGTAAAAACAAAATGTTTAAAAGCAAAACAAACACAATCACTAAAAGTTTTTGTGTTATTGTTTATATCAAAATATGATTTTGAATCATAGATCATATAGACATAGATCATTACAAGGGTAGGAGGGCAGTTTGATCAACTGATTTACTGATTCCGCTTTAGGGTGTGTAAAAAATGCAAATTTTTTTTAAGTTTATAAACATAACAGAATAAATTTTAGTAAAGACAAAAATATTTAAAGAAAACAAAACAATAATAAATAAAGTTTTTGTGTTAATGTTATTCAGCAAAATATGACACATGAATCAATAGATCAATTAGATCAATCATGGATGGTAGGAGGGTGGAGTGGTAGCTTGATTAACTGATTTATTGATTTTACTGCTTTTAGGGGTGTAAAAATGCAAATTTTTTACGTTATATTAACATAAAAAGAATAAAAATTTTAGAAAAGAAAACAAATTTTAAAAAAGTATTAAAAACAATTTAAAATTGTCAAAAAAAAATTAAAATCATAAAGAATGAAACTTAATAAAACTTGTAAAAAGGAAACAATAACAATAAAAATAGCAACAATATATTTTGTGACGAATATAAAAAAAAACGAAGATTGAAAAATAGAAATTGTCTGTCGAGGCTAAACGAATGTTACGTTCAACACCGGTACCCGGGCTCCAGCAGCGGTGCGGTTACCAACTCTGTCTTTCTCTGTCTCCTTTCTCCTTCATAACTTATTGATCATTACTCCATCTTATATTCTCGAATACGTCATTTTCTTATGCTTCCTCTTATACCTTTAGTTGGGGACCCTCCTCCGGGGTGTTCCAAACACCATTTCTCCTTTCTCGTTCCTCTTCTTCCTCTTTCCTCATTCTCCTCTCTCTATCTCTCTCGCACTCCGTGCATTTCTACTTCTTCTAAATATACAAATTTCATCCTTCTATGAAAATTTTCTACTGGAAGAACAAGCAACCCCCCTTCTACGAAAGGGTGCACTTCGTCCGGCACCTCCATTCCAGCGCATCGGCGGCGGTACATTACAAAACAACCGAAAATAGAGATACAGTCTTATAAAACTATTTATATTTTATTTATTATTTATAAAATTATATTTTAAATTTTTACTTTAAATTTTAAATGGAATCTGAGCCTCTTTTGCTCTACTTTTAAAACTATCTTTATAACATTATTAATTTCGCCGTCTTAGTTTTTTTTTATTTTTATTTTATTGTTTTCTGATTAAATATTATTAATTTATTTATTAAATTTATTTAATTGAAGTAAGGAAATTATTATTGTTTAGAAAGGGAAGTTATTTATTTATTTCACAAAATCAATGAATAATAAATTTCGTTATTTATTTATTTTCATTTTTAATTTATTCGTTCCTATGTAACCCTGCGGTACAATAGAACGACCTTTCGCGGTCAAAATGACCGTTACTTTCTTGACGGGTCGATCGTTTACTTCCGGTTTTACTCCCGGCCTCCAAAACCTGTACACTTACTACAGCGATTAACCGACTGAATTTTAAATAATCTTCTTTCGATTATATTTTTTAGTGTTAAATTCAAACAGAACCCGTAGAAAGACGATTTAAATATCGATAATATGGGGTAATCTGATCAACGATAAATCGATTGAACGCATAAAAATGATCTACCGAACATTTAAAACCTTCTAGGAACCATAAAAAGCCCCTTTTGGGGGCTCCGCCCTCTTTTGGGGGGCCAAACCTCTGAAAACGGTCTTCCAGACCTTAATTTCGGTCTCACGACCTTAAAAAACCTAGGTTTGACGTATCAAACGTCAAAATCTGTTGAAATGATGGAAATTTTCCAAGTCAGCGGCCGACATGACTGGAATTTCCAAAACCTCCAAAATACTTGTCAAGTCTTTGCCTTCGACGTGCAGGGGTGCCAATGGAAAAATCCACAAAATCCTCCGGAGTTGGGCGATCTTGAAACCTGAATTATGGACAAACTGCTAAAAAACTAGCTAAAACTGCTAAGAAGAGGTGCAAAAATGCTAACAAAGGTCAAATTAACGATTAGGTTGTTCAGATTTAAGCGACAACTCTGGCAAAACGCTAAAAAAGTAGCAAAATTAGTAAAAAAATGTAAAAATTAGTAAAAAAGTAACCAAAATGCGCACAAATTCACGGATTAGGTGCCAGAATTTTAGCCGACACATCTGCAGCTTTCAGTCTGCTGCCTAGTTGTCCCCCCTTACACTTATATTATATAATATATAGTATATATATATATATATATATATATATATATATATATATATATATATAATTATAGTATATATATATAGATATATATATATATATATATATATAATATATATTTTTATTTATTTATTTTAAACATATCACCTATATTCCGCACAGGTGCAGGTGTGGTTGGTGATGAAAGGGTTTAATCTTATCAAACACAAATTCATGAAAATGAGATTTAATGAAGAAGGGGGTTTTCAGTCCCCTTGCTACCAGAACGAAGAGAAATCTTCAATAGAACTTCGAGAAATCTTTGAGATTTGCAGCTTCACACCAAAAGGCTTTGTTCACAAATTCGTAGAATACTAAAGTTCCAAAAAAATTTGTTTGTTTAATGTTTTCTATTCAAAATTATTAAAAGAAATGTTGCCGAAAATATGTTTGATCCTCCCCCTCAGATTTTTTAAGAAACGTTACACTTAAAAATTAAATTAAATTTAAAAATTGTTGAATTTCGAATCATTAAAACATAATTTTTTTTACTAGTTTAATACATAACCCAAAACTTGAAACTAAATACACCTCTCGAAAACACAATTCTCCAAAGCAAATGTTTGCTTTGCTTCTCGAGAATTTTCCTTGTACTTTCTACAATAACACTGCAAGATCTTTCTCATTCTCCCCAGTCTTCCCTCTGAATGTCTCTTTTCGCTTCCCTTCTGGGTTTAACCCGCGGTCCTTACTCGATTACCGTCGAATCATAATATTAATATTACATATATATATATATATATATTATAATATATATATTATATATATATCAATATATATATATAATATTATAATATATATTATATATAATATATATACCCCCTTTATATTGAAACTAATAACCCCTCCCTGGGCGACATGACATTCTTCTTGGGTGTTCCCAATTAAGTTACAGGAGCAACCAACCAAAGTCAAGCAAAGCAAGCTTCAACACAGGAAATGCAACTACATAATTAGTAATTATAAATTTTAGAAACATTTCTTATGTTCCAGGATTCAAAGTGACTGGCAAAAGCGCCACCGTTAGATAATGTACAAGGCACCTTCCCACTGTGACACTGAGTGTCCTGTGAAATATCTAGCAGCAACGCTGCCGTCAGTGAGTTATAATCTTGACGAGCCTGAATTATTTCTCAGTTTTATTATTATTGCTCATTTCCATTTAACAGTTGTTTTGTTCCATGTTGGCCTAGTTTGATTTTGGTTAGTCGCCCCTGTTACCCAAAGGCACCCCAGAACAATGCCATGTTACTCCAACTGGGGTCCCAAGAACCTTTCTATGGTTCCTATTAAGTACCGAGTTTCTACAATGATTTCGAAAGAAAAAACTTATAAACTTTACCCTGATGCTTTCCCTTTTGGGGAGGGGAAATAGTGAAATAGATCAATGAAAAATTGCTCTGTAAACTATCTTACGGTGACACTGTTGTCAGTGGGTTCTAATCCTGGTGTGTGTGTGTGTGTGTGTGTGTGTGTGTGTGTGTGTGTGTGTGTGTGTGTGTTGTGTGGTGTGTGTGGTGTGTGTGTGGTGTGTTGTGTGTTTGTGTGTGCTGTGTGCTGTGTGTGTTGTGTGTGTGTGTGTGTGTGTGTGTGTGTGTGTGTGCTGTGTGGTGTGTGTGTGTGTGTAGGTGTGTGTGTAAGAGAGAGAAGTTTCTTCCTTCTTTTTATTTCTGATTTCGACTCCACAGTTGTGTCTATGTTACCATTTCTGAACTTTAGTTGGTTGCTCCTGTAATTAGAAGCACACCAGACGAATGGGGTGTGGCCCCATTACGTATTCTAGGCACTCTTCTGTGTATTTTTATAAGTACAGAGTTACCACAGTGATTTCGAAACCGAGAGCTTGAAAACTGTACTACAATTCCTTCTATTTTGGGGAGACGGAGTGGCTCAGTAGAAGAATGATCTGCACACCATTGGGAAGTTCATTTCAAAATTTGAACAATCAAGGACGGACATAAACCAAAGTGTAGCAAGTGGTTAAAATAGAATGCAATGGTTAAGTGGTTATACGTGGTTAAAATAGCTGAGGGAAGTGTGTTTCAGAATATACAAGTAGTGTATACATGTAAGAATGGGCATATATGTTAAGTCTGGTTGATGAGTTGCACGAGCTTTCCTTAAGGGTGATTACATGAGATTGGAGAGTTTGGAAGAACAATGACTGTTGCAAGAATGTATATTAAGATTGTTGTAAGAAGAGTACTGCAACAGTTCGATGTCAAGAGAGAGGAGAGGAGAGAGAGAGAGAGAGAAAGAAGAGAGAGAGAGAGAGAGAGAAAGAGAGATGAAGCGAGAGAGAGAGAGAGAGAGAGAGAGAGAGAGAGAGAGAGAGAGAGAGAGAGAGAGCAGAGAGAGAGAGAGAGAGAGAGAGAGAGAGATGAGAGAGAGAGAGAGACAGAGATAAGAGGGAAGAGAGAGAGAAAAGTAAGAGAGAGAAGAGAGAGAGAGAGGAGAGAGATGAGAGAGAGAGAGAGAAGAGAGACGAGAAGAGAGAGAGAGAGAGAGAGAGAGAAGAGAGAGAGCAGATGAGAGACAGATGAGAGAGAGGATAGCATGACTGTGAGAGACTTTGAGAGATTATAGCCTATGAGAGAGTCAGCGTTAATTAAAAGAAAACATCGTTATTCTTCTCTCTCAAGAAGAGATGTGTGAGTGGATGCGCCAAAGATATTCCTTGAATATTCTATGCAAGAACCAACACCTTCCCAAAAGAAAAGTAACTCTTAATAAATAACAAGAATGAGATAATTAGTATTATAATTTATATATATATATATAATATATGTATATAATATATCTATAAAACTAATAATATTTTGAAGAGAATATATATAGATATGTATATTCGTCCAAAATAAGCCACACTAGGTGTAAATCACTTGCTCGCGGAACCGGAGCCCCTACGCCCATGAAACCTCCACACTAGCACAGACGCACACATCATGTAAACTCAAATGTAACCACCCGCATAGAAATTCGCTGCAGGTATGTTGGCAGTCACCGCGACTAAATGTAGGAAAACATAACCACGGTACTAGATCTGGAGAAGTTGTGGGGCGTAGTTATGTTCGGGGGTATAGATTCGGCTGAGGGATCATTCACGCACGAAAGCGACTCCGATAAACATGGAGAGTATAGTGCGTTAACTGTCAAGAGATCAGTGCGTGTAGATAACAACACTATACGCCGAAGGACACGGTTACCGGGCACTTGGTCGAAGGTTCGGTGTAGCGTAAACAACGATTGCACGGGTGGTCCAGCGGTCAACTCTGACACATGATCGCCGTCGCCGGCGAGAACAAGGTACGGTACCAGGGCCACGATCACCCATTTGGCAGAAGACCGTTTTCGTCTGCGTGCATGGCCAGACGCCACACCAACTGGCCGCCATCTGGCTCAGATACAGCTGGCGGAGGTCACGGCACCAGGGTGAGTGAGAATACAGTGCATCGACGCCTTGTGGAACATAATTACCAGCCCCGGAGGCCTGCCATAGGTCCACCGAAGGGCGGGACTGGCATTTGCCCGAGAACACATCCATTGGCGAGGACAAGGTATTCCGGGCCACACCGACAAACCGCATGGCAGCCTCGATTTATACGTTCTGCAGTGCATGCCAGAGCGGCCTACACCCCAACTGGCAACGCACAATCCATGCAGATACACGCCTGGCGGAGGTAACCCGCACCAGGTGAGTGACATATACAGTACGGTCGACGCCGTTGCGGAACATAATTACCTGGCCCCTGGATGCCTTGTATAGTCCATCGAAGGGTGCGACTGAAATTTGCCCGAGAACACATCTATTGGACGTCGACGATTGTGGAAATAGGGTCCATGTTACCGCGAACGAGTCCAAGAGTCTCTACGCCTTCGACTAGGCGTGCGAAGAGATAGGACCGACGACTGACGGAAGAGGTTCGAGCAATGCCAATGTGCCTGCATAGTCCGCGTTTGAGAGTGGGTCTGGTTGTTTGGCGGAGGCAATCTCTTTCCGGGGCCTTACGGAGTTGCACTATCGTTCCGATGAGCTCTTAGAGCCGTAAGGTAGGTATATCACAGACATCCTCGAACCCAATGTCGTGCCATATAGTGCCACATGCCCCCTACATCGGTGATCTCTTTCATCCTAATGCATAGCAATGCAAGACCACACAAGGGCCCTATGTGTGAACGACTACCTTAGGTTAACGGCGTCCAAAATTAAGACGGTGGAGTAGCCAGCATATAGTCCGGATACCTCAACCCTAATCCAACATTTGTTGGGATATCCTGATTAACGTCGGATCCGCAGAGGCTGCAACCCTCTCCACGTACCCCTCCCGGACCTGCGACATTTTGGCAATGCAAACGACGTAGGGATCAAATACTGTCAGGCATCACACGTACATCGAGACGCATGCCAGTGATTGGTGTCAGGCAGTCATTCGGGCCAAAGGTCATTACATGGTATGGGGACAACCCAAACCGCCCGCGGCCGTCGCCGTACGTACCAACAATGTGTGTTTGCAGCGCCCGAACCTCCGAACCCTATTGCGAGACCCTTTGGCTGCACTCTTGTGCCTCACACTGTGATAACTACGGTTTCTGGGAGAATCCACCATGTTGACCTTGTCAATTGTCCAATAAAGTGTTTCGCGTTTTCAAAAAACTTTCTTTCTAAGACCCTTCCTCGCCACGTAACCGTGTGTGCGTATTTTGACCGAGTAGTAATATATATATATATATATAATATATATATATATATATATTATATATACATATATATATATAGTATATATATAATATATTATATATATAATTATGATATATATATATTATAATATATATATATATTAATATATAGTATAAATATATCATTTATAATATATTATATATACAATATATATATATAACAATATATATGATTATATAATATATATATATATATATATATATATTATTCAGTTCACCTACTCGCGGTGTGGGCGAGAGCTGCAATGTTAGCGGAGAAGACCCCGGGAGGGAGACCGAACCGATCTCCGGCGTAGTTCCAAAGAACTGGAATCCTGCCCTATCTACGTGAAGTCTTGGATGTCAGGGACAGCGACTTGCTCTGCTCTGGCGTGAGAAAAACTGGTCTCCTCCTCGCGGGACCTAAAGGGAACATCCTCCCTCAATCGGAAAATGGCCATTCCAAAAAAATCAGATGTATTTCACGATCGTCCTCCTTCCTCCGTCTCTACACAGAACAAATCCTCATATGCCTGACCTTTATAGCATAATCATTTTCTTATGTTATGTCCCCTCATCTCACTTAATGATTTGTAACCTTAATTGTAATCACATTTGTATTTGTTTAAACCTAGATGTAATAAATGTAATACTTTGTTTGAGCCTCAACATCTACCAAAACATGGGCGGCCGCTCTTTTCTATAATTTATATAATCTACATAAGGCTTATATCTTCTTTATGTATCCACCGTTCAACCAGGACCACAAAGATCAAGAACAAATTCATCACAACCAACTTCGCCAAAAAACTCACCAAATGTTACATCTTTATTGGAATCGAATTCAACATCCGTTGAAGCTATTGAATGGTTGAAAATCATCCATAATCAAAATCAACATATTTTCCTGGTTGTTACCAAACTTACATCGTATCTGGAAACCAATGCTTCCCAGTATTTTAACAAGAATCCTGTACAACAGTACCCACCTCAAAATTATTTTGCCAATCCAAATCCTTCTTCAACAACTGATAGGTATATGACATCTGGTTATGCTGTACCTGAAACAAAGATAACAGGTGATGCACTTGAACCTTGTACTAGGCCAACATTTGCTCAGGCAAAATGGCCATGTTATCCAAGCCTGTCCACAAAGGAAAATCAAACCACCAAGACTCTGCGTTATCCCGAGATGTCCTTTCTGCGGTGAAAATCACCTGGGCATAACTTGTCTAGGGAACCCAATTCCCCAGTTGAAGAAACAAGTAAACTCTTTGAAAATGAATATGACCACAGAGTCACCAACGCAAGTGCAAAATATTTCACCGATGTCTCAAAGAAAAGTTAATAATGAAACAGCCATTCAAAGGCCACAATTGCCACTTACACATGATGATTCTAAAATCTTTAAAAACACTCTTAATGTTCAAGACAATGAAAACATTTCTTCTGAAACACAAACAGTTAAGATTATTCCTAAGCATATGACATCCTCTACAAATATCAACCTAGAGCCTCCAAATTCTAAATCACCTACTATCTCTGTCAAAACTTTTTTTTGTTTTTGTTATTTTTTGTTGTGTATTTTATGTTTTGAACCTCATACCCCCAGCAATAAGAATCACCCGCTGGCCAGAACAACCAAGACCAACCTCCTCCCCCTCCCCCCACATCTCTATCTCCCTACACCTAGACAACAAAAATAACTTAATCAACATCATCACCACGATGCTGAACCAATCCGGTGTTGTTCATCCAAACCCGGGCCCATTAAAATACATCTGCTCCATATGCAATTAACACATCACAAGAAACCAACCATCTATAAAATGTTCCCACTGCAATAAATGGATCCACAAAAACAAATGTTCCTCTTTCTTTAACTCAGCAAAACCACTCTTGGCCCTTCTCCCACACTGCCTGGTACAGAGAATATTCTTCAGACAACAGAGGAATTTACATTCTCGACAAACTCGACTCCTTAATAAATTAAACTATAACAACCTTCCTCCTCGAATCCCTCCCCTAATAAATTCAACCAAGGAATCTCCTCACATCACTTTCTCCTCTCCATTGCTCTTTACCAACACTACATACATGGAATACAGAAATTGATATCCTATCAAATCACGTTCCAATAATAATAACTTATCAAACTTCTAAAATAGACAACCCCAAAATAACTTCAACCTTCACAAATAATAAAAAAAAAACAAAGCCATAGATAACCTCACCAAAGTATTCAAAAATATCTCCAACTTTTACATACCAAAAGGCCACAGAACAGACTAAACTCCTCACTAACTGAAATCTAACTTAATAAAACAGAGAAACATCATTCGACAACAAAAAAAATATACTCCGGACCTGTCTACACAAACAGATTCTTTAAATACAAAAATCTCCAATCTCATATCCACCCATAAAAAATAATTGAAAACATGGGCAGACCAGAAGAGAGAAGAACATGGCAAAAAATAAAACGCCTCCTTAACTCCCACAACTACGCTACAACCACAATTGAAGCTTTAAGAGGACACAACAATTCCCTCCCCTCCCTGAAACAGCACTGTAATATCCTCGCACAACACTATTCCAATATATCCAACAATCACACCCACGCAAGTAATAGAAAAATAATACGCAAACTCAAAACAAAGCAACTAGAAATCAACCCTAAAACCCCCATCCTCTACACAAAAAAATCACTAAACTTATTAAAACCCTAAAAAATTCCCTTGCTACTGGCCCAGACAGTATCTCTAATCTACACATAAAACACTTTGGACCTATAGACTGCCATATCTTTCATCACAGATATCTTCAACAAATCCTGGTCTCTTAACTATATCCCTCCACACTGGAAAAAAGCAACTGTCAGACCCAAATTAAAACCAAGAAAAGATCCCAACTTCCCTTTTTCATACCAACCCATATCCCTCCTCTCCTCTTTGTTCAAACTAGTGGAGAAAATCATACTCATCAAAATTCAAACTACCTTCCACTCCCCTAATCATCAACACGGTTTTAAAAAATCTCACTCTACCTCAACAGCCCTAACTAATATCACACAAAACCATCCCACAGAACAATACTCCTGGCTATAGACATTAGTAAAGCTTTTGACACAATACCCAGACACATTTTCATTCAAAAAATTCCTAAATTCCTCCTTCCCATACAATTACAAATAAATGGGCTCCTCCAATTTTCTATATCTGGAACGCCATCACAAGTACCAGCAAGCACCGATAACTTCCAAAAACGGTAAAACTAAGAAATGGAGTCCCCCAGGGAGCCATCCTATTCCCATTTCTGTTCAACTTCTTTATAGCTGATATCCCTACTCCCCAAACTCCCAATTCAAAAATAAAAACCTATGCAGATGACATAACTATAACCATTTCAGTACCCCTCAATTACCCAGCATGCACAAATCTCGCTCAGACTTGCCTAAATCACTTAGAAGCCTGGTTATCATCCAATATTCCTCCATCCACAAGGGAGCCTAAGCAACTCCATCATTCTCCTAAACAAAACACCTAAAAGAGTCGGAATAACCCTCGACACCTACTTCACCCTTACACCACTCATTCAAAATATCGTTATCCCAAAGCAATTTCAGCAATGAAACAACCACACTGTCAACAACATTCAAACAATTCTTAAAAGCCACTATCAACTATGGATCAACGGTCTGGCATCCTCTAACCCCCCTAATAATAAAAATAAACTACAAAGAATACAAAATACCGCCCTACGTTTAATTACAGTTAGCCTAAAAACTACCCCTATACAGCACTTGTATGAAGAAATAAAAATTCTTCCCATTCTAAACCATTTTGATATCAGAGGAAGTCAATTCTACGCCAGGACTCTCGATCCCCTTCAACCATGTCATAACTACTTATAAGAACACACAAGTTTAAGATCCTCTCCCTCCTCCGCAGCCCTCTACTTCGGCGAACTATTTATAACCACCCCCTCTCCCCCAACTAACACTCCTCTATCAAACATATAGTAACAGCATTTACGCAACGATACCTCAACGACCGTCCCAAACAATATACATCCATAAACTCCCACCCTCAACCAAAATATCGTTACAACAAAGCACACTCCACGAATTGATGCAAATCTCCTTCTATAGTAAAAGATCGTACATCACCCGGATCCTCAGGAATACATACAAGATTCTAAACCTCAAGACACCCAACTCCCTCTATCTTTCCCGAAGAATAATTAATAGAACCTGAAACTGTTGAACCATCTTCCTATAAGAATGTCCCTACTCACATTCCTACAGAACATCAAATCAAATCACCTCCCAAGAACCTGGTGACCTTCGCCCGGTGGAGGTTGCTAGGGTTCTGGAAATGACTTTGACCCCCTGAATAAAATAGAATTAATTATTATAATATATATATATATATATATATATATAATATATAATATATATTTATTTAAAGTCAGGTGATAATATAATATATATATATATATAATTATATATATAATATAATATATAATGTACCTTTTTTGAAAGAGGCTACTTACAATTTGTACTGAAATTAAATAATAATAATAATAATAATAATAATAATAATAATAATAATAAAATAATAATAATAATAATAATAATAATAATAATAATAATAATGGATTTACTTCATTAAACTTAGTGGATTTGAGCTTGTTTTTGTTATTGTTGTTGTTGGTGTTGTATCGAGAGTGAGGACGACGACCGAGTCTTAAAGGAAATGACGAAGAGGAAGAACAAAGGAGGAAAAGAGAAAAAAGACAAAAATAAATAAATTGCCCCCCCCCCCAAAAAAAAAAAGAAAAAAAGGAAAAGAAGTTAGAAGAGCTTTGGTCTCTTATTGAACGGTGTCGGCGGGGCTAGCGACCAAAAATAGTTGCCAGATAGTCATTTGCACCTGGACTCTGGTGGGAGAGATGCTTTTATACTTTATATTTGTTAGTTTGTTTATATGTATTAAAAAATATTGGTAGATATTCTGTTGTTTTTTTCTGTATAAAGGGGAAAGGTGCCCTAATAAACTGTTCTTTATTTGTTAAAATGCCATGGTAATATAGCATCATTTATTAGCTAATAAAAGCTAACGCAGCAGAATTGTAGCATAATCCACTGTCGCCCTATTCTATATTGGACAGATGGAAAGAGAATTTCCCATCCTTTCCTTTTAAAAAATACCAGCCCCCCTCTATCTTCTCCCGCCCCTCCTTTTATATTCCTCTCCCCTACCCCGACAATGCGCATGTCAACTCAGAAAAGGGGGCGAGTACCCCTTTTCTCATCTCTTTCCTTTCTCGTCCTCCCTTTTTCCAGTGTAAAAAAAGGATGATGCTCTTTGGGTGCCAGACCTTCTCGC
>JABUQX010018370.1:17500-40000 GCA_015478945.1 Trachelipus rathkii
TATTATAAATATATATATATAATATATATATATATATATATAATATTGGTATATGAGTATATATATATATTATATATATATATATATATATAATATATTAGTATGATATATATATATATATATATATATATTCTATATATATATATATATATATATATATATATATATATATAATATATATATATATAAAAATAGCTTAGTACTTTCCGTTCCCTTCCCCCCTGCCTCCTCCATTTCTAAGCAAAAGAAAATAATCCATGTCTGTAATTTATTGCTAATTGCTTGAGGTATTGTTTCTCCCAAGTAAAACAGGCCACGGCTAATATATATATATATATATATATATATATATATATTGTACTATATATTTCTTTTTATTTTTATCTGGATATATAAACTTATATATATAATATATATATAATATATATATATATTATATATATATAATTATAATTATAATATAAATATATATATAATATAAATATATATATAGTATACTATTATCATATATATATTATATATATAAGTATATATATATATATATATTGATATATATATCTCTCTATAAAGATATATATATATATATAATATATATATATATATATATATATACCTCATCTATTACCAGGAAAAGATTTTCACCCAGTCAGAAGTTCTAGCCATCCCTGAGCAAAAAAAAAATAAAAATAAAAAAAAAAAATTACAAAAAAAAAATACAAAAATAAAAAAAATAAAATAAATGGAAAGTAAACCCACCCTGTCCCTTGCCTAACCCAATTCCCTTCAGATGGGCGGCAGACGTGGGACTTAAATAGAGAAAGATGGACATATTGCAGGGAAAATAGAAGAAGGCAAGGAGTTTCCCACAAAAACAGATGTGACTGGAAAAAAGGAGGGTATAACAACGGAGTTGATCCTTTGATCTCCAATATTCATCACAATTTTCATGTAGAGAACAACTGTGGGCACCTCTTGGTGTTTACGAGGGCGGAACGCAGTGGTGATTGGAAGTATTGCGAGAGGTCAGTTCTCTCTAGGGCACCTCGCCGTCTGTTCTGTAATCATCGTCTATTAAAAAAGAGATTATGGCACCACGTCACGTCGGAGAGAAAGAGGGTCATAAGGGAGTCAGAAAATGTAATTTACTAGGGGGACAGTTTATAAGCCTCTTAGGCCTCTAGCTTCAACTCGATTCATAAAAGAAGGGCGGAAACTGTGACTACCCAAATGTGGAGACAGTAATCCACACCAAGGGCATTGAAATTAAGGAGCCTTTAATATTAACTGGAAGTATCTGAGCAGAAGAAAAAATTCACGCAATCATGAACAGAATTCCCAGCTTTCTTGAGGCCATTTTACAAACCGATGTGATGTGAGGGTCTCCAAGACAATCACTTACTTTATGTCATATTCTCAAGGAATGTTTGTTGTTTACAGGTAAGGACATTAGAGACCGGTCAGCAGAGGGGATTATAAAAGGAGATTGGGAGGTGTTCTTAGAGAGGGAGATTATGAAGAATTTTGAAGTTTTTCAAATAGATTGAAATGTTTCACAAAGATAAGGTTACCCCACTGAAAAATCAAATCCCGATTAGATTGGCAAGAATCTAGACATCCAGAAAGCTGTAGACGAAGAGCAACCTAGATTTACAACGAAAGGGAGCACAATTGAAAATGAAGTGGAAGGGAAGGAGAGTTGAGTGCATCGGCCATCAAGAGGTAGAAACAGTTAGACAAGTCGCGCTAAGAAGATTGTTGACTTGAAAAAATAGGGAACTAAAGTTGAGGATAAAACAGAACCCTGAGGAATGCCACAAATAATTAGAAAGGGGAAGAGAGTGCTCCATCAAACAAGAGGCATGGAAATTGGAGACGATCTGACAAAGAAAACTAAGACAAGAAGTAGTCAAAGCGGAAAGGAGAGAATCCAAAGGAAGGATATGTCCTTAGAGAGTCAGTCGATGCGTGTCATATCCTGTCAGAAGCATCAGATATGTCAAGCGCTACCACACAAGACCTCCCATGGTCCTTTAAAGGGCAGAATAACCATAGATCCAGTAGAGAATAGGAAAGGATATCACCAGTTATCTTCGAACGTCAAAGCACATAATTGACAATCTTAAGAAGGGTCGAAAGAGATCTATATGATCGAGAAAATGATAGTTAAGAGGAGTTTCAAAGATTTAAGATACAAGACAAGACATAGGTCGATAGTAGAAAGAATCAGAGCGGCTCCTTTTTTTTGAGATTTGCTGAATAAAAGCGCGCTTCCAGCACTGAGGAAGTATTAGCATGGCATAGATGAGTGAGTTGACGAGGAACAGGCGCCACTCAGAGCCACACCATCATATAAGGAATATCCTCCAACGTTCGGATATGAGGTATATATCCACCATCTGCGGGCCACTGTTGCATGCTCTTCCAGGGGACGTTACAATGGAGATCTGCAGTTAGTTGCGCTCAGCTCGTGTACCCTCTCACGAAACTCGTGGGCTGGACTGAAGTATATGACATAGTTGAGAATGAGGCCAGACAAAATATGATGAATAAATCTGAGAGGGGGAATAGGAGCAGGGAAAAGGGGATTATAGCAGAATTTTTATAAATCACAGGGTAAATTAGATGAAGAAAGGAAGCATGAAAGAGAAATGACACATGTCATACCAGGAAAGGTGAGGTTGTCACTCATAATCCCTAATTATAATATATATGAGTATAATATATATATAAGCTAATCATACCATTGCATTGGTTCTATGTCTCCTCACAAACTCCACTAACTCTACTTCTTACTATTAATAATATTGTTATAAATATTTACTGTATTAGGCCATTTCAGATAGGTATCTTCTTTTTATTTGATAAAGTGGATATGGGAGTATAAGTATGGCCTACCTCACGATGCATTTTAAATTGTTTAATATTAATAAGGTATATGTCCCTAATAAACATTATTTGTCTTTTGGTAGACATATCCTTATAGGTATTTCTATTGCATGTATATTGTTATTGTATTTACTACTGTATATATATAGTTTGTATGTGTGGCTCCAGATTGCGTCGTCTGATAGGTCTGTTTCTGACATGATTCTGGGTTTGAGTTTTGTGTTTAACGACACCTGTGATACAAAGTGGATTTCTGAAAGCCACGGATGTGGTCATATAAACCGCACTCTGTAAATGGAGGAGGAGTAAATAACGTCTCCGAACGTTATCTATGAAAGTATCAGACGTGAAGCTGGAATGTCACTGCGTCTAATCTTTGAGAGGATGTGTTTTGCCTGCCGCGCAAGTTGTCTTTCCTTGGCTAGCCGGACATTCTACACATTGCTTTAGTTTTCTCTTTTTCTGTTCGTATTTTCTGAGTTCCGCTGCCGAGTAAGGTAATGTTGTGTGGGAACTTAGGAGTTTGTTCTGAGATCACGTCGTTTCGAGTTTTTGGTGCAATTATTCTCTATAATCAGGTCCTATTTCTATTTTGTGTTGTGATGCCACCTTGATGATGTGGAAGGCGATTACTCCCATGTAAATAAGGTCCTTTCTTTATTTGAAATTAATCCCGTACCCCACTCATACCCATGCGTGTGTTATATTACACTCTCGGCGGCACGTCTTCTGAGACCGATTTAATCAATCAGGAAGTTGGAGATCCATGCAATCTAATACACAGTCAGGGGAATTGCCAACAGTTTAGAAAACCATTTGGGAAAGTGAGGTCCTTGATAAATGCAGATCGTCTGTGACAGTTAGGTGTGCAAGAGCGTAGGTCCGGAAAGTGATAAGTAGATATTAATCTAAAATATTTCGTTGAGGATTTTCTATTTCATGTAATTTTTATTATCCTAATAATTGCACAGGGTGGCATGCAAATTTGTGGCAAAACTGCTTTCGCATGAACAAATAAATGGAAGCCAAACTTGTCATCGCACCAAACAATTAAATCGGAAATGCTGGAACACAGTCAAGAGAATACCAGTGTTCCTCAATACATTGAAACTGAAAATGAAACCTAGATGTAAGAGTACGGACTCAGGAAAACACAGTGAGTTACAGAGAGTATCTTCATATTGGGGTTCTCTCAAAAGTGGAACAGCATATTATGATACCTCTCGGCCAAGACACAAGTATAATTATGACAGTGTAAACTTTGAAGAATTGTGTACATAAACAAGTATACTATAATACGAGAGATATGAATTAATACGAAAATGATAGCTTCAACATACTTCGTTTAAACGCTTAGATTCTTAGAAAAAATTGAGATGACAAGTTCAGTACAAGAAAAGCACGCTTAAGAAAAGTTACCTGTCAATCACAATACATTTATATTAATCTCGAAGAAGAAATTTGCTATCAAAATCAAACAAAGAATAAAACAGCTCACACGTGGTTCTCTACTCTCCAAGTAACTCTTATTTCTTTCAAAGTTTCTCGCTCTCAGAGATATATCAATATAGCAAAGAAAAACGACCAGTCTTTCATTATCAGAGTTCTCTTATTCCCCATTATAACTCTATAACTATTTCCACAACATGGACTCCGCGTGTGATTCTTCTTTTCAGGAGAATAATTCCCAGAATTTTATTCCCTCAAAAATTACTCAAAAGATTTTGTGCGTAAGAGGCACCATATCTTTTGAGTTTTAGCGAAAAAGAACAGTACAAAGTGACATTATTGCGCAGTATATATTGCACAAACCAGTCACAGAAGGTTGAGCAAAAATGACTATATTCTAACAAGAGGGTTCTATTTCCAGGATATGCTTCAATCAATTGGTAAATCTCTGATTTCGAAATATAGTATATGTATAGAGCTTTGTTAAGTTCAACAAAAGTAAGGTCTTATATTTGAAAAGGGTTCAAGAAATGAACTTTACCAGGTTGGGAACATTTATTTCTCGGATTTCTTCTGTTAATATGGTTAACGTACTGTATCTTTAAACGTTTTATATTTGTTATCACAACACTCTACGTGTAAATTTTAAATAATGTTAAAAAATTATTATATCACTTTATGTATAATAAGTTCAAAATTAATAAATATATAAATATTTTCATACTAATAAATTATTTAAATTTTATAGACAAAGTGCAACAGATAAATATAAAAAATAATTTATCTTCAAAATAATTTATATAATTGAACTAATTTCAGAATAAAAATGACATCATAACAAATAAAAAAAATAATTTTCTTTCAAAATCATTTTAAAAAAATACACAAAGGTTACCTTATAAGTATAGGTAATTATATTTAAGATTAATTCTTTTATAATTAATTAAATTTAAGTAATAGTAAATACTAACCCCTATCACCCTTCTTAAGGTATTCACGGAGAATGTCACGTTTTGAAAAGAAGCCTAAGAATTTAGGTCAATCATTAATTATTATACTTGAATTCTATCTATGCGTAGCAATTGTTCTTTCAATTACTCAAATAATATATCTTTCATAATATTGGTTTTCTTTTCTAATAATGATGGAATGGTATCTTATGTTGCTTTTTCTCTATTTTATAAATAATTTTATTTTATAAATGTTTTCCTTTTATTAAATCGATGATTTAGAAATCATTCTAAATACCAGTTATCATTTCTAGATGAATCATATCTTTTGTTATTCAGTCCATAGAATAATATATTACAAATTCTCAGCTTCCATAATGAATTAGTTCAGAGATTTTGCTCCAACACAGCGTATTGTCTTAAAATCTTGTGAGCTCACGGTTACATTATCGACGGATTAATAGTATGAATTACAGCGACACCTAAACGGGATTTTCAAAGTAAACTTATATGAAATGACTGAGAGAGGAATGATTTGTATGATAGAAAGTAAAAAAATCTTTTGAAAAAAAGTGTGTTTAAAATAGAGAGTCAGGCGAAAATAACTTAAAGTATTTTGGCAACTATTTGAAAAGTAAAAGGTACGCTCGAATGTGTTTCAATATTCATACAATTTTACTATATGTGTATTTCTTCTTGGTTACATTAAAGCTGAGACCAGAGATGAATTAACTATATTTTTCTAATTGTTTTTTTTAAAATTTCAAAAAAGATAAGCAATATAATATTATTATTCACTTGTGTATCTGAAAAACAACCAAATACATATTGTGTCAATTTTTGGACATTTGTTCCAAATTTCTGAGGCGACTCTCGGTCGTGGGTGACCTGGTTTTATCTTTGTGACGCGCTATTTTGCTCTCAACTTTGAGAGGTTCGATACCCGTTTTTTTACTGGCAATAAACCTGTTTCTTTGTTGTGAACCTGCTTTTATTCGTTTACCCACTAAAAGGATTGAATAACCCGTTTTATATGGCGAGATTTGGTACCTATAACGTCTTAGGTTCGTAGCCATAGTTTTAAAAAAGTTCTCACAATAATGTGACTCATCATAGAACTTGATATATCCTGCTCGGTTATTCTTTTGGGGCTCATTAGGGCACCGATACTTGTTGTCCAATAGGTTATTAATCTTTATACCTTGCAACTGTATTTATTTTATGAAATGGTAATATCTAATTTACAGGAAATTTCGCGTAATATCAAATATATTTTTTAGGGTAAGGTTTACGCGCGTCATAATGTATTGCTTTTGCTATGATAATTTAATTAACTTTAACAAAAAATTCATTCTTGAAATTTTCTCACTGATACGATATGAGGAGAGAGAGAGCAAACCAACAAAATGAAAACCGATAAAGAAATCACTAACAGTTAATTACAACAGATTTACAAACATCCACAACCCCCGAGCCTCCAGCGCGTTAACACAACCAACAAACACCCACTCAGAAAACTCTCATTTACCACCTGTATAAATATTTCGAGCGGTAAATCCACTATGATTCAATGTAATTAAATGTTACATAATTTATAATAAATAATAAAACTAAAAATCGTAAAATTTTTATACCACCTTGAAAAAATGATTAATTCTCACGTGTGACTGAGGGACTGATAAACTTCAAAATAATAATATATTTAATAGGTTATAACAATATTTAATTTTTATTTTTAATTTGGTTAAAAATAAAGGCTAGAATTTAATTGATGGTTTATAGTGACTAATTAAAAAGTAAATAATTTATACGTTATATATACTGATTATATATATATATATATAATATAATACTATATTATATTTAGGAGATAGTAATAGTAATAGTGGATGGAAATTTGAACACCTTATATATAGAGAGAGTAGAGACAAACCTAATACAAAATTCAGTTTTTAAAGTGGAAGTTATTGAAGCTTGAGATTTATAGATTTATATAAAGGATGTATATATATAAAAACAAATTGTTGAGTTCGAGAGTTGATTTGTATATGGTTTTATTACAGATGTATCGGTATCGCGCATTTTATATTAAAATGGTGTATTTTCTCGGCTGAGAACGTGAATAATGAAGAGAGAGGCGAAAAATTAATGGTTTATATAGCGAGGAGACAACAAATTATAATGCGGAGCGCATATTGTGTAACCAGTAGTGTTCTGGCGGAAAAGACGCGTCGGTCAGTTAAAGTAATGTGTGAACGATTAGAATTATTACAACTCCCCTCTCTCAGTGTACTCGTATATGGTTGATAAGTGTCTTATTATACACATCTCTGCTCCTCTCTCACCTCAACTTCCGCAATCACAAGTATGAGCTCTAACAGAATCTGCCCTTATGATCCCTCCTCTATTGAAACTTATTAATACTACCCTATATAAATATCCGGCCGTATCGACTTTCTCCCCTTTGCCTTCCAGTTAAATATTACAATCCAAACAACACGACCAATCAGCGTGACACTCAAAACTCAAAATCTGCCCTAAACAATCACCTTTTTAGCTTAAAACCAGGTATCAACTAACAAAATACTCAGCTATCTCTCGGAGAGTCTTATCATTTTTCTAACTTCCCGTATATCCCGCTGCAGCTTGAAGTTGGTTATTGCTGTTGTGGTTTTTGCTCTTTTTTAGTAAATCTCTCTACTAGCCTAATTCTTTGACTAATTATAAGGAGTGAAGACGAAAAAAGTTGATGTTTTAGATTTTTCATCTAAATGCAACATCTGAATTTAACTATATAATATATATATAAACTCTGTACTCTGAGCATCAGATTTGTTTACGTGTGTAAAATGTAAGCTTAAGATAATTCAATTGAGAATATACTAATCTTGCTTATGAGATTATATCCCAATAATAATATTTAATATTTCCTTTTAGGGTTAATGCATACTGGAGTTGATTTCACCTCCCATTTTTGTACTATTAAATTTTATCTCGATAACACAGTAATGCTACTTTCAATCAGAAACCATAGAAATTACTGTAAAATTAGAAGCAGTTATCATACTAAGTGAGAAAAATGTAAAGAATTTTTATCAAAGGTAATAATGTGCTATGATAGGCAAAGGGACAATTACAATTCAATTTTCTTGCGTATTCAATAGGTATGTACCAAAATAGTGTTTTTTGTCCTGTATCTTATATAAAATGATAAAATACATTCATGTAAAAGATCGTCCATTTACAAAAAATTGGAGAAAAATAGAATCACTAGAAACAAGCAATTCTACACGAAGTATCTCTCATGGAGGCTATAAAGATTTTATTCTCTTTCTGTATATAGACAAGATTTATCCTTCGTGTAAAAATATTAGTATATTTAAATGTTCAGTCATTAATTCTTATTTTGTGGTATACGTTTTAATATATTTCTTTATATTGTGTATATTTACTATGCATCTATACCTATATTAAAGAGTAGCTCTAATTTTCTGAGTGGTATCATTGGGGGAAATATATTACTCTAATCAAATTCTGCTTTATGGCATGCATTTATTTCTATTTTAAGATGAAGTTTAGTATTTAATCATAAATATTTCCGTCACTTTTACCTAGAGTTAAAAATAATTAGTGAAGTTATTCATTTAAATTTTTAAATGCCTCATTTTTTGATACCTTAGTGGGCGGATTACTCAATAATTTACGATTCGCATCGAGACAGTATATTATTAAAAATTTAGCCCACACTCTATGTTGTATAAAACAATAACCGTTTACATCTAGTTGAGCCCACTGATGCCACTTAGTAGACCACGAGAGTTTCCTATATTATCACTTCAAGTGTAATATTTGTGTAATAACTTATATACTAAGTAATAATGTAAACATACTCATGACTTGCATATTAGTATCACCTCTAATTGGGATTGCCAAGTGGAATAGACCTCATATCACACACATATGTGGGAGGATATATAAATAAGTTTTCTCTCCAAAACCTACGTTAAATTCTTCAAACACCTATTGCAGACTATGGATTGATTGTATGTTTGTTGTGTCGTTGATATTAATTAATTTCTCTGTTTACTTCCACTCTCAGCTTCTCCCCTTTCTCCATGTACTGATGCTTGTTTGCTTTCAACTTTCAATACTTGGGCCCTTTTTCGTGTGTCAATTGAAAACTTTAAATTTAGAGTCTTCGAGGCAAACAATCCTTTAGCTCGTATGTACAAAAGATCCTCAGTACCCTTCAAGAAATTGGTTAATTTATAATAACATGATTTGCCCCACCTGGCATTCGTTGCCCTTTGACTACAGTTATTATAAAGTGTTGTTTCTCCTTTTAACTCGCGTGCAAAGAATATGACTGGCGAATCGAACTATTCATATCTTCGAAGATCACATGGTATTACAGAGATAAACCAAGCTTATGTGTATGTATTTGAGCCTGAGAAGATCCCTTAACATCTGCATATCCCAGAATATTTCTCGACGCAAAGATCCATGTACTCTCTGGTTTTCCCCTTCACAATGATCGATAGCGCCTCCTTTGACTGTGAACGATAAATAAAATTACATTTCTCCACTTTCAAATTGTGCAAGCTACAATGGCATGTTTAGAATTTTTACTCAGACGGCACTAACCAATTCTAATTTTTCTATGTAAAGAAAGTAGTGATTTCATTTCGACAAGATAAAATTCAAGTTAAGAGTTAAATGTTAACTTAGTTCCTTAATGTTCCCCAAGATATATATATATAAAAAATCCTAAAACGGTGGTTTACTATAAAAATACTAAGTTGATTCTCGGAGAAAAATCCTACACATCGTTATAATAAATTAATGTGTATGAAAGTATCCCATATATTGAGTACATAACATTAATTCTTATCACATGAAAAGCGATATATATCCTCTAAAACATAGTTTTGCAATATCTTTCTTGAAATCTGATAGAGTTAAGATTATATCTCACCTAGTAAAATCGTTATATATGTCTGAGTTTATAATTGTCTCCAAAGTTGTTATTAAAGCGCTAAACCGCTAACGCTAATCCGCTAATGAGGTGGGCCTCAGTCATTTTCTGATATATCGAGAAAAATCATTTAAAATATATTTTTTATCTCAAGATATTTCTTTAATAACATTTTAAATAAATTATTACATTATTATCAATTACTTATAAGCAATCATATAAAATTCAATAATTATTAAATTATCAATTTTTGAATAGGCGTGTAGAGATGATAATACTCCAAGGCTCATATAACTAGGAGCTCGTCTCATATATAATCTAATATTTCAAAGAGGTATATCATTAATTATTATTATATATTCAAATAATTATTTTATTAGTAATATTACTTTCCTTAAATCTTATTTATATTTTTTATTATAATATCAATATTGAATACATTATATAACATATTTTAATCATTACTCACATAAGTTTAATAACGACTTCTGAGTGTATATATAAGATATATAAATCCACTAGCTTTAAAATTCTGCAATGAAGGATTCTCATTATATTAATTTATTATTTATTTGTTTATTTAATTATTTTATTTATACAAATTATTATATACTTACATTATCTCTGTTAGTTATATTGTTTAATTTATTTATACTATTTACATTAATTTATGATTTTTCTTATATATTATATTTCTAATACATATAATTTTATCAGATTTTATTAATCAGACCTTTATATAAGTCAAACGATATGATGAAATTAAATTCTCTATAGTTGAAAACCGAGTTCTTTGTTCAATATTATTCTTATCTATCTTGCTCAATATAATTTTACTCTTTGACAATCTGTAATTTAATTTTTTTAATGGACTTAATATTTTTTTTAAATTTATTAACATAGTAAAACTAATGTATAATAATTATATAGATTAAAAAAAACATATATATTATTATTTTAATTTAACTCATTATCTTATTGTATTTATCATTTATAATTTATAGATGATTACATAATATAATATATTCCTCTATAAGATTCATAGGAAAGATGATTTTCAAAAGAAAAAAATATGTAAATCAGTCATATAAAATTTGAAGATTAATCAATTTTAATATATTTATATTAAATACATTTTTCTTATATATTATATTTTTATTTTATATTTATGTTTATTTATACTATCACTCTGTGATCTTTAATTTTCTGATTTCTCTGCCTTACTCTATTGTATTCCTATATTCTTATGGTCGGTAAGACATTATTTTTTTACTATGCTGAGTTTTTTTACTATTTGAAGCTCATATGATAGGTCTTCGGAGGGAGCGCACAAAATATACAAACAACTTAATGATCTCATCTCAACACTATTGGTAATGACCTTATATGTAATCATCACCAAATCTCTCTAGCTTCTTCTCTCTTCGATTAAATAAATCTTTTACTTGTTCTACTCTATTTATACCTCTCTTCTCTCTTATCTTATATTACACTTTACTTCAAATTTCTCCTCTTACATCCTCTCTAAAGTTTCTCCCTTTTCTTCTTCATTTTTTTTGTAGGAGAAGTGCACAAACAACTTGTACTCATACTTTTACTATATTTCATTCTCTCTTATTATTTCTTATCTTCCCTATAGAATATAAATTTATTGTTTGTGAATTCGAGCGAATAGAAAAAAAAATATTCATATATCTCTGAAAAAATTTATACATTAATCTAGATTAATTCATATAGTATATGTATGATGTCACTTATAATATATTTAGGACTGTTAAATGAGTTTGTGAAGGTCTCTTAAATCGTTTCTCTGCACACTTTCTTGATTATCACACTTTCTCTATATATATATATCAAATTATAATTAGAGATATTCAGATGTTCCAGGTGAACGTAATATTGAAAAAAGCATTGCGTGTATAATGAGTAAAATATTTATTCTTATACGATATATATTACAGCGTTCGTTTCAACTTGCTGAGAGTTTTTAGTAATTAGAATCAAATGTGATTATATATACTCCGTAAAATATACTTAAGGATATAGGGATTATGAAGTGCAAAGTTCTTTTGATTAACTCAATAGTACGTTTTATCTATTCATAGTATTCATATTCCACTGATATATATATCTGATTTTTCTTATTTTGTGCAAAAAAATGATTTTTTAGAAAGAGATTTTATTATAATAACTCAATTTTTAGGATATTATGAAGTACTTACTACAGAAGATCGATATAATATATATAATATAATATAAATATAATTAATATATACATATAATTAATAATATATATAATAAATATAATATAATATAATTAAATATAAATATAAATTAATATAATTAAATTAATAAGTAATATAAATATATAATATATAAATTTACAAACAATATATAAAAAATAAACAGAATAGATCAATAATATTATTATATAATAATAATAAATAAAAATTTTTAATTTAAGTTTAATCTTTAATAAAAATAACAATTAATTCTGTAATGCATATCAAGTACTAATATTAAATATAATAATAATAATAATAATAATAATAATAATAATAATAATAATAATAATAATAATAATAATAATAATAATAATTTCTTAACAAATTTTGATCTTAATAGTTAAAAAATTAAATAATAATAATAATAAATCATTTTATAAACTTAATTGAAAAATTTTCCCTCATCTAAGATATTAAAAATTACCGTGAACTTCTGAAGCTCTATATAATCACTCCAGCAAATATCTCTAATGTAAGGTAATTCTAAATGAGTATGTTAAAAATATATGCATAAAATAAACAAAAAAGTAAGGAGAAAAATAGCTTCTTGAAGCCTGAATAAATATATCCCTCATATTATAGAATTAAATTTAAATATATTATAATAATAATAATAAATATAATATAAATTAAATAGCGATTATTTTATAAAGTTTATAAGAATTTCTTCATGGATATTAAGATGTTAATGATATGATAGATAATGTATTGCTAGGTATTGGCAAAATAATACATGAGTTTTTGGTGTAGTTCATTAAACTTTTGAAAAGCAAAGTGAATGATTTGCAGTCATGTACCTTTTTTTTATTGTTAGTACTAATCACCAAATAAATAATACCAATGTGTAAGTTTGATATACTTATATATATATTCTAGTATATATAAATTTGTTTATTTTATATAAAAATACATTTAAAATATAATTATATATAATTATATATAATATGGTATCTGATAGGTAATCACGTAATTAAACTGAGGGTTTTCATAAAGTGTTGAGTACATACTCACTCATATATTGACCGTATTATAATTATTCCTTCTGGCAGTATATTTATATATAACCTAATAGTAATTACTTAAAATTCCATAATGATTTAATCTGGAGGCTGACCTATATATTAAATATTATATATATAAGTTTAAATATCAAAGGAAATGATATCTTGTTACCGTTTTATAACGTTACATTCATTAAAGAGATTAAATATCTCAATAATCAAATAATATTATTATTAATATTAAAAAAATAGAATAATACATAATTCATATAATAAAATGATAAATTAATAATATAAAAAATAATTAAATATTAAATTTAAACAATAATATTATTTATACTAGCATTATATTTAAAATCATTTAAATATTATGTATAATTAATTCATAAGTATTTCATTACTAGTTGCTGCTAGGTAAATATCTATTAGTGCAACACAGTAGGTGAGATAAGCTTGATTGAATATACAATTTTTAGTGTCCTTGATGATTAAACTGGGATTGTTATGCAATATATTTTTATTTTAATTAAGTTTAATATTAGCTTATTTTAAATGTGTAGATGAGAGAATGTAAATTATATAAATTTAGTTTGTATATTTGATACTAAAAGAATTTTACCGAAATACTTAAATCTTGCTTACAGTTCACCAATAGGCTCTTACTTTGCTATTATATTATTATATATTATGTAATTAGTTATTTATATTATATATATAGTAATTTAATATTATTTATTTATTATATAATTATTTATATAATTATTATATATCACATCAACTTTGTTATTGTATGTATTATTTATTAGCTTGGTGAATTTGATTATGTATATTTATGTCTCTTTTTATATGGAAGTGTTCTATTATTTTATTTATAATTTATAATTATTAATTTATATATTTATAATATATATTATTATTATATTAATATTTAAATTTATTCATTATTTATTATATATTAAATTATTAATATATTATTATACTTGATATTAATATTATTATTAAATTTTATTAATTATTATTCCAAATTTGTTGTGAAAAAAGTACATTCATACCAATTAAGCGGTGTTTTGCGGAGATAAAATGAGGTAGGTATTATATTTTTTATTATTGTAGTTATATTCATTTGATTAGGTTTATTCATTAAAATCATATTGCTTATTCATCACAAAGATTTTAAAGAAATGTAAGTTAACAATTAGTCTGTCGTAAATAAATTATTATAAAAAGTTATAGAAATCTATTTTTTTTTTTTTTTTTTTTTTTTTTTTTTTTTTTTTTTTTTTTTTTTTTGTATTTGTTAATTTTTTGATTTTTTAGTACAAAAAGCAACAAATTATTATATTTTTATTTTTAATTATTATTTTTAATGGACCAAACTTGTATTCCATTGCATGGATCCGAACATTTTTTGTTTTATATTAGTTTTAATATTTTTAACTATATTAGGTAAATATAAAATTATTATTGTATTATTATATATATATTATGATATATATATGATTTGAAAGTTGTATATTGCTGGACTCAAATATGGCCATAATTGTGATTTCGAGCTTTTTTGTGTTTGACGAAATTGTTATGTGACGTAGTGTATATGGAGTGAGCGGGCAAATATGAAAGTGTAATAATAAAGTGGTAGTAGGCAAGTTGGTTGATCCTTTTCCATATATGAAATAAATATGGTATATTGACTCAATTTATACTTTATTAAAAATATATATAATGTAAATTATTACAATTAAAATAATGTAAAAGGTATATTATAAAATAAAATAAATTAATTCCTTAATATTATCTAAGTAATATAAGCTTTTAACGAATAATGGATAAAATTATTAAAATTTTTTTATTTAACTTATTGGAATTAGTATATTTAAATAAATAATAAAATAATGATTATATTTCTCATTCTATTTTATATTGATTTATTATTATTAATTTTTAGTTATTTCATTTATTGCTATATCGTTTTAACTTTTTATGGTTGTATTTTCTTTCCTATTACCTTCTGGAACTATTTTATTACTATTTTTTAGTTTTACATAAATAAATTTTGTTATAAATTTACATTTGTTGTTATATCTTAGTATTATATAATTTAACTTATATTAAATTATTAATTTAATTATATTATTAATATAATTATTATTTATATATAATTATATTATTTAATTATTATTCAAATAATATATTATTACTTAATCATTATTATTATTTATTATTATTATATTTATAATTAATTATTATTATTTTCATATTTTATTTATAATTAAATAATATTAATATTATTATGTTACTTTATTATTATTTAATATATATTCAAATTATAATATAATTATTATTTACATGTTTTAATTTTCTATGAAATATATTATTTATAATTTATATTTACTATTTATTATTTATTAGTTATTATTATTATCTATTTATTATTATTATATTATTATTATATAAATTAATTTAATATTAATTTATATACTAGCAATAATACATTCTATCTATATTTATACATTTTTTATTATCTATTTTTTCTATATTGCTCATTTAATTCTATTCTAAAGCCAAACAAATAACCTAATAAACTAACAACACCTGCTTGCTCTCAACAATATTTAAATTATTATAAAAATTAATCCTGAATTAAGTATCTTCATCTATCTCTCTATCAAAATCACATCATGGTTTTAAACAAACTACTCCACTACCACACTTCAAACTGCTTTAACATAACACCTCCTTAATGGTTTTAGAATAAACTCTCCACCATTTTTGCGATTAACAAGCCTTTTGACACAATCCCTCGACATATTTTAATAGACTATGGACTAAAGACAAATATTCGTATAACCTTCAAATACTAAAGCAATAATAGGAAAATTTCCTATCGGGTCTTACAGCAAAAGTATACAAGGACGCCAGTTGATTTCCTTTTAGCTCATCGTGGTCAGGTGGTAGCACACCTGCTTTCCCAACAGCGAGGGTGCGGGTTATATGAGTTTTAATCTTTTTAGTTATAAATTATATAATGGAGTCCCTAAAGAAGCCATTAATTCTCCAATACTCTTCAATCTCTTTATGCATGTTCTAACACACCCAACATCCCCTTTTATAAACATTAATAGCTATACAATCTCAGCTTAAAACCCTTCTATAAATACAGCATGCAGAGTGCTTGAACATTATTTAGACCAGCTAGAACAGTAGCTAACAACTAGCAAATTGATTGCATCTCACTAACAATCCTCTATCACATTACATACCTCAGATAGAAGAGAATCAAACATTTACCTCGGAGTTTTTTCCATCAAATAATAGACTTCTTCTCAATAACTCACACCAGTCTGAATTTAACTTTTGATATACGAATGATATTTACCCCCACATCAACAATATACATCTAGAGCCATATAAAAGTTAAACGTTATGAAATTAAAAGGAACAACCTTTGGCGAACGTAAAGATAAATTCATAATGGTATATAAACAATACCTATGTTCATATTTAAACTACGCATCGTAATCCAATGCTCAGAAACTAGAAATTGTACAGAATAAGGCCCTTAGTATAATAACAAGCTGCCTACCTTTCACACATCTCTACCAACTACTGATTGAAACAAAATCCTATCTATAAAAAGCTGTCAATTATATAGTAAATCTGTCTCAATAGATCGCCCCTTTGGATCAAACTATACAACAACCCCTTCATAATTAGAAGGAAAAATAACACATCATTGATATACTACTCTAACATATACAAACACTTTCCCCACCACCTCGTAACACCCCATTATTAATTAAACACATTCATACCCAATTAACCCAAAGAACAGTTTCCTCATTTCCAAAGAACACAATATTCCAAACATGTCCACACGAAATATATATATATATATTATATATATATATATATATATATATATATATATATATATATATATATATATATATATATATATAATATATAATATATATATATATATATATATTAAGTAAGGAGTGAATATAATTTCTCTAAAAGGTTTTCAATTATTAATGCATAAACAAGACCATAGGTATAAATGTTTCTTGAACAGTTATCTATTAATCTAATAGTAATTAAGTCCATATTAAATTTTCCTTGCATATATTAATTAAAACATTAATACTTAACTCATTAATTTTACAAACTGACACTAAAGTTAAAGAAAGGTTTCATATTTATGTCCTTTACATATCAAAAGAAAGAAAATCGTTATCAATTTTCGTATTTATTCTTACGACTAATATTTTACCAACAAAAACTCTTTGGGTTTCTCATAAATAAAAAGAAACAAAACTATTGTAATAATATTTTTCGGAACAAAAAATCTTTATATAAATTGATATACTTAAAAAATGGGGGATAACTATCATGTATTCATATATTTAATTTTTAAAGCTAATAAACAATTATTCATTCCCGACATATTAATTAATTTTCTTTTCCACTCTCTTTCATAATTTTGTTATTTTATTATTCTTAAAGAACATTTTGTTATATAAAAGGGAGAAAATAATTAAGTAATAACAATTAACGTCGGATTTTAAATTAACAAGTAAAAGACACTTTTATTAATGCAACGGTTTCACAATGTTTACTTTGTTCTCATTATTTGAAATCATTAATTAATGTTAACACATTATTTTTAATTATTTATGTACTTGACTTAATTTATGTTCCAATTAGGAAGGATAATTAAAATATATGCAAGGGAGGATAATTATGAAGATAACAATAATAATAACCAAGGAGTTATAATAATAATAATAATAATAATAATAATAATAATAATAATAATAATAATAATAATAATAATAATAATAATAATAATAATAATAATAATAATAATAATAATAATAATAATAATAATAATAATAATAATAATAATAATAATAATAATAATAATAATAATAATAATAATAATAATAATAATAATAAATAATATAGTATATCGCTACTTGCTCCTCATAATAATCAATAAAAAATTAAATATAATAAATAATAATAATATAATAAAATAATAATAATAATACTAATAATAGATAGGATAAATAATAATAAATAATAATAATAAAATAATAATATAGTAATATAATAAATAACAATAATAATAATAATAATATAATAATATATAAAATAATAATATAATAATAATAATAATAATGAATAATAATATACTAATAATAATAATAAAATAATAATAATAATAATAATAAACTAATAATTAACAATAATAAATTAATAATAATCCCAACACAAATATTTCATACGCAATTGTCGCTTCTGACTCTAATTATAATTGTCAGCCTAATAATAATAATAATAATAATAAAATAATAAAATAAAATAATAATAATAATAATAATAATAATAAGTAATAATAATACTAAAAATAATAATATATATAATAATAATAAATAATAAAATAATAAATAATAATAATAATAATAATAAAAATAATATATAATAATTAATAAATGATTCTGTGCTTTTCAAAGTCTTCGCTGAAATTATTTTTCTTTCCCTAAAACAGCAAGAAATTTTCTTCAAATTTATCCTGAATAATCTAAAGCTATTGCTTTAAATTGCCAATACAGAGTTTCGTTCGGATACTTCGGACATTGTCAAGGAATAATTTTACATTTTAGATTTTAACAAATTTGATAAAATAAATATCGTATAAATTATAAAATAAATAAATAAAATTAATAATTTTAAATTTTTTAAAAAATTTAACGTATATACTTTTTTGTGAAATTGAGAAGTTTTAAAAAATCTTACCATCGTAACGTGATGATGTTTTCGATCCTTAAAGAGCATGCTGATGAAGGTTGGGATATTGCCGGTGATGGTGTTCTAGAGGTCGTTCAAGAGGCTTTCTTTCATGTTGTTACCTTGCGGATTTTGTGGTTATCTTCTTAAAAATGTTGAAAGAATTACCCGGAACTAATACTTATGTTGCTATAGGTTCTCATGTTGAGGGTATTCGTTGTGTATCCTATATAAGAGGGGTTACACCAATTTTCAGAACATTAAAATTGGTACACAACGTTACTACCCTCACCATCCGAAAGCGCTTTCAACGAGTAGGAGACCAGAGCTCAGTTTTCAGCTGGAGTATGACCTTGATATAAAGGTTCTTCATAAACTTTGGCTTTACATGTTCTTTTAAGATTATACTCTGAATTTGTTCTTCAAATTTTTCTGCATAATATTTCTCAGTTTATAATAATAAATATGAGCTTTCTTTTCGTTTCATTGATAGTTTAGCAAATAAAATTATTTAAAGTGTTTTTATATTTTTCCTATAATATACTGGGGGAAGTTAATATTTATTAGATTCTGTGTTATTCTTTAAATTTCTATATCAAAAAGGGTTCAATCAGAAGAATATCTTAAACGCTCAGTGAACTCAAGTCTTTATGGTTGAAATATAATTTTTTAGAGGAGTGAAGAAGTCGAAATTCAAGTATGCTCCTTTATCTGTAGATTTAATTAGACACTTCTATCAATTTTTCCATTCTCATTATTTAATATTAATATATAAGAAATTAATATAGTTATTCTCATATCCTGAAATGCATGACTAAACTTTTGATTTTCCATTTGGATTTGAACTCTTGAACATTTCTAGTAGCTAAATACTACAAAGATGTCGTTTACGTATCGAACGTAAAAGATAGGATTGAATTGGGCGTTTTCGTTAAAAATTTTGTTTTTTACCGATGATATGTAGAAATCTGCGAAGGTTGGTCCTAAAGGGATCCAATAGATCCGCCATTTTTTTTTACATATAATGTTTAACCTTAAAGCTTGAAAATAATATTCCTATTCAAATAAAATATATAATAGTTCTCAGAAAATATGTTTCCAGCGGAACCGACGTCGTTTTATATCATGGTGATAAACATTTTCTAACATTGTTAATAATTTCAGATATAGAAACATTCGAGAAAAGACTTTCAACATCAAAAGATATATAATTTTGTTTACATCGAAAGAATTAATGTTATTCCTAGTTTCTTTCCAAAAACTCATTTGTTGATTTAACTTTACAATTTTTTGTTAAGCTATAATAGTCTAATTAGTGTTTATTGTATTTTAGAGATATCATTCAATGCACGGCTATCCCTTACTACGTTAATTTAGGTCATTAAGGGATGGGTCTCAGTGTTCTTGTGAACCTTTGGTAGGCCATAGAGATAATAATAATAATAATAATAATAATGATATTAATAAAATTAAATAATAATAATAATAATAATAATAATAAATAATTAATATAACTAAATAATAATAATCAATCAATAACCATCACATCCAATCATAACATATCAATAATAATCACATAATAATAATACCAATAATATTATGCTCACATAATAATAATAATAATAATATCAATCTTAATCAATAATCAATCAATAATAATAGATAATAATAAATAATAATAATAAAACTAACAGTATGAATGATGATACACCTTAACATTATATCTTTACAATATAATATAATAAAAAAATTAATACTAATACTACTACTATTAAATAATTAAATAATATATTACTAGTACACAAAAACGTTAGTCTAAAGTCTAATAGTAGCAATAATAAATAATAAAAATAATAATAATATTAATAATATAATAATAATAATAATAATAATATAATAATAATAATAATAAAATAATAATACTAATAATATCAATAATAATAATAATAATAAACAATAATAATAATTAATACATAATAATAGATAAGCAAATACCCCACTATTATTATCAATATAATCAAATAAAAAATAGATATTAAAAAGAATAAAAATAATAATAACAACAATATTAAATAATAAATAAATATAAATATAAATATAATATAAATATAAATATCAATATAAATCTAAATATGCTATAATTCTCAAATTTAAATTTAAATTTAAATTAAATATAAATTTAAATTTAAATTTAAATTTAAATTTAAATTTAAATTTAAATATAAATATAAATATAAATATAATATAAATATAAATATAAATCTAAATATAAAATAAATATATAATTTAAATTTAAATTTAATTAAATTTAAAATGTAAATGTAAATTTAAATTTAAATTCACAATTGAAATTTAGAAATTTAAATAAAATATACTATGAATAAAAATGAATAAAAATATATATATTAAAAACAATCGTAAATATACGTATTATATAAATTAAAGATATAATAATAATGACTAAAATGCTATGAAAAAATTAAATTATTCATAAGTTAAGAAAATAATATTAATATTAATATTAATATTAATATTAAAGAATATAAGATATAATATTAATTTTTGCTGATTTTAATATCCAAATTGATATAAATTGATAAGATAATGATACTGATAAGATAATGATAATTGATTATGAATAATCGGTAAATGATCAATGATAATGATAAGATAGTCATTATGATTATGATTTTGACTATAATAAAAATGAAATGATAATAATCAAAATAATAATAATAAAATAAATAATAAATAAATAATAATATAAATTAATAATAAAATATATAAAATAATAATTAATCAATAAATAAATACAATAATAATAATAATAATAATAATAATAATAATAATAATAATAATAATACATTACAAATATAATTATAATTACAATAAATAATTATAATTCTATTTTAAATATAATATATCCTAATGTAATTATAGTTGTAGTTCCTGTTCCAAAGAACTTTTTAAATATAGTTTACTAAAATCTAAAATTTAATTTGTAATTTTAAATATATTTTAATTTAATTTTAATTTTAATTTTAATTTAATTTTAATTTTAATTTTAATTTTATAATTTTAATTTTAATTTTAATTTTAATTTAAGTTTAATTATAATTATCATCCTAATTATATTATCATTATAATAAATTATAATTATA
>JABUQX010018370.1:42500-47500 GCA_015478945.1 Trachelipus rathkii
AGGATACCCCACAGAAAGTAGTCCCAGTGGAACAATTAATCTGCGTGTATCGCAGGCCATCGGAAATGGACAGATCTTACCGATCACATCTTCCCGGAAAGATTCTGTCGAGGTAGTCGTCACTACAGCTGCATCATGTGCGGCACTCCATCATGTTGGTCAATCATTGTCTTCGTCGTGTCCTAAGGTATATCACTCAGGAGGTCAACAAGGACGGTCTGCAGGAAATGGAGGTAAACGCCTGGTCCTGTCTAAATTTCCTAAAGAAAAGTAGGCCACGATAATCTCTAACTATTGAGTATATCACACGAAACGTTGACTAAAGTATGAGACCTGCTGTTGTATGGCTAGTGAAGTTATATGGTGGGTTGTTTCCGCTCCAATGTCGCAAGTTCCACCCTGTTATACATACCGTTTATTAATAAATCGGAGATCATCGGTCCATTAGATATTTCCAATAAGTCCGGTACATTCATTAGAAGGCAATCAATGACAGCCAGGAATCCCAGCCGCCCTTGTTGGTCTCCACGATGCAAAACACTGCAACAATGTGTAGCTCTATTAGGATACATGTGTTATGAAACACGAATCTGTCGATATGGTCTTACTTTCGATATTCCCAAACACGAACTAGGCCCGCGTAACTTTGACCGATGGATTTTCATGGGTATAGCATGAAACGTCCCAGTTCGAAATGTCGAAATGTACAAAGGACCGACCCCCTCTCCGTATTGAGGAGGGGGTTGAAATCTATCGACCTCTACATTTACGGCCGTCTAATAATCTAATGGAATGCCAGTGCCTCAGCGGTCGTCGATGTGGATAACGTTGTCATATTCTGCAGCAGCTCTGCGATCATTCCTGTTTGCGTAATGACACCTCTAATATGTCCCGCTTTCGTCCTGCGGTATCACTGGTCACGTGCATGTTCAAATGGTACTGCACTCTGAACTAAACAAACCACTCTGAATTTATACTTTCATTAACATTTTATTACGGATAATTTGTGGTTAAGACAATACCTCCATAGATGAGCTGTTAGTTGTTGTACAGCATTCAATATGGTTTGTTTTTCTCTTCTATTTTCATTGGGACTATATATTTAATTTAATTTCCTTTCTCTTCAGCAAGGTTATAAATACTATTGGATATGCCTATTGTATTTAACCTAATTATTTCATATTAAAACGTTTCGGCTTTTGTAGGCACATGATGTCTACGGAGGACGTCTAGTTGTTTATGGGTACATTGCGTGGAAACGCAGCAACAATATAAAATAATGTCGAGAGGAAGAGCCCACCTCATTTTTTATGTTCATTTCATGCAGAGACATAAAAAATAAATATCATCCCAATTCTGACATTCGCCTTGTTTGTGCGCAGACAGAAAGGTAACATCATCCCATCCTCCTTAAATGAATTAAATAAGCAAACTCTTTAATATTCTTACATCAATTTCAATACTTAAACATCCGTACGGTGATACACCGCTGTAACATAGCTTCGTGAGACACCTGTATTATATGTATATATACTATATATATATATATATATAAATATATATATATATATTCTAATATATATATATATATATATAATATATATATAATTATATTATATATGTATGATATATATATAATTATTATATATATATATGATATATATTATATATATATATATATATATATATATATATATATATATATATATTAAATATATATATAATATATATAATTATTATATAATTATATATATATATATATACCTATATATATAATATATATTATATATATAATATATATATTATTAATAAATAAAGATATTTATATATATATAATTATATAATATATATATATTATATATATATTATATATATTATATATAATATATATATATATATATATAATATATATATATATTATATATTATATAATATTATATAGTAATAGTATCATATATATATATATATATAATATAATATTATATATATATATATATATATATATATATATTTATATATATATTATATATATTAAATAATATATATATATATTGATGCTCGTTTCACAGCTTTAAAAAATGGAAACTGTTTATTGAAATTGTAACATAATTTTTGAACATTTTTTGCAATCTCATGTAATTGAATATAGATTTGAAAGGTTATGACATTTTATCTGATTAAATTGCAATTATTTATGTATTAGAAATGAAACAAAAGATTAGTGCAAAATGTATTAATTTTGAAAAACTATTATATCATTAAAATAATTTCTTTTATTTACAACAAAGCTGTTTTTTAAATATCATACAAAAGCGTATTCTTGGAAAAGGTAAACATTTTAATTTACTTAAAATTTATATTATATATATATATATATATATATATATATATATATATATATATAATAATAATAATATATATAATATATACTATATATATACTTATATATTTATATATATATATATATATATATATATATATATCATCTCCCATTTAATACTTTCGTGTTGTCAAATGAACAAGCATCTTCATCCTTCTGATATCGAAACTCTTGATCCTGGAGTATTCTAGAAAACTGTTTCTCAGCTCAATGGTTTCCGATGATACCCCCTGAACTATATACTCCCAGGTAGTGTTTTACCCTTTCAGTGGAACTAGCATCTTCCGTTGTGGATCTAAGCTCGTTCTCCCAGACCTCTTCAGAAGATCTTTGTTTTTAGGAAGATAAGTTTCCAATGCTAGTCCAGGAGTTCCCAGACTCTCAAATCGTATTGTTTGGGATTCTAAATAAAGGACAAAAAAGTAAGCAAAATTTTGTACAAAACTGTATTCAGGATATAGTCATCTTGACCTCTTCTTTAAAAGAATAGTTTTCTCTTTCTGCAAAATTTATCTATGTTCGATCAGAGGAAAACCCGGCCGATTTAATAACTAGAGGTATGTCTCTGTCTGGGTTTCCTAATAAACTGCCCTTAAGGTTTCATTGGCCTGAGTGGTTAGCTTCATATCCTTCATATTGGTCTAAGTTTGAACTGAAAGAAGCAGGAAATACTCCAACTGCTCCAGTTTTTGCCGTCTTACAAGGAACAGGAAACCCTTCTGTGGTCGATTTTAGCAAATTTTAGAGTTTAGGGTCCCTTCTCATTGTTTGTGCCCTTCTTTTCCGATTTTTAGCTTACACTAAAAGTAAGAACATTGAATGTGATGCTAGAGCTCTATTACATTTTTTACATGATACCACCACTCACGGGCATGTCCCTTTTCAAAAGGAGGGGCAAAGAAAAATAAAATAAAAAAAAGTTACAAAAAGAAAAAAAATTAAAATAAATGGAAAGTAAACCCACCCTGTCCCTTGCCTAACGCAATTCCCTCAGGTGGGCGCAGACGGGGGACTTGAATAGAGGAAAATTGAATATTGCAGGGAAAATAGAAGAAGGCAAGGAGTTCCACTAAACAGATGTGGCTGGAAAGAAGGAGGTACCACAACGAGTGATCCTTGAGTCTCCAATATTCACACAATTTTCCTGTGAGAACAAGGCATCTCTTGTGTTACGAGGGTGACGCAGTGGTGGAGGAATGCGAGAGGTCAATTCTCTCAAGCTCCTGTCTTTGTAATACCTATAAAAAAAGAGATAGACACCAACGTCACGTCACTCACAAGAGAAAGAGGGTCAAGGGAGTCAGAAAGTATGGGACAGTTTATAAACCTCTTAGCCTTAGTCTACTCTATCCAAATGGAGGGTGGAACCGGATCCACCCCAAATGTGGGAACAGTATTCCATACAGGGGCGAATAAGACTTTTATATAACTGGAAGAGCTGAGCAGTCAAGAAAAAACCACAGCAATCTGAATTAGAATTTCCCACTTTTTGAACCAATTTAGTCAAGCCGATGTGATATCGAGGTCCTCAAGACAAATTCACTACTTTAATGTTTAGTCGCAAGAAATGTTTTTGTGGTTTACAGGTAAGACCCAATTAGAAGCCGTCAAAAGGGATAGGAAAGTGGGAGGGTGTTTTAGCAATGGAGATATGAGAATTTGAATTTTCAAAAGGAGTTTGAATTTTTCACAAGATTGCGGTTACCTCACTGAGAAATTCCGACCAAAAAATCGGCAAGAAATCTGAATCAGAAAGCTGAGACGAGAGGCAACTCGTAGATACAAACAGGGATTCACAATTAAATGAGAGAAGCAAATGTACGAGTTGAGTCATCGGCAATAATCTTGAACAGAGTTAAGCAGTGCAGCTAAGAAGTCGTTGAGGAAAGTAGGCATAACAGTTGGAGATAAAACAAACCCTTGAGGAACACCACAATTAATAACAAAGGAGGAAGAAGGTTGCTCCATCAACAAGAGCTGAAATGGAACGATCTGAAAGAGAAATTAGACAAGTAGTAAGCAAAGTGAAGGAGGAAATCCTAAGGAAGGTAGCTCAGAGACTTGCGACGCATGCCATACTCCTGCAAAAGCCTTAATTATGTCAGCGCCTACCACACAAGACTCCCCATGGTCCTTAAGAAGCAGAAGACTCGATAGATCAGTGACGATAGCAAAGGATGCTCACCAGTGTGATCTGCGAACGTCGAAAGAGGCCATACTGACGATCTGAAAGAAGGAAATGAGATTGTTTGTTAGTCATGCAAAAAGAGTCCATTTCTAAGGAAATTGAATTTCTTCAAAAAGTAAAAACTGATCCTTCTATTTTCTAATCCTCCTGACTATTGTCAATCATACTTATCTATGTGTTTGGAGAAAACGATCTTATCAGAAGCAAAAGTCGCTTATCCCTGCTCCCAACCACTATATTTTGAACATTTGAATCCTATTCTTTTGCCCAAAATTCATCAGTTCACGGTCTATCGGAAAGATTGCTCAATCTAGATCAAACATCTGGCATTCAGGCTAACATAAACGAATATACGTTGAAAGGATATTGAATAACTTCTTCCAAACTACAGTCAAAGGATACTAGCAGATGTAAATCTGTAAAAGTTCAACA
>JABUQX010018370.1:60000-77500 GCA_015478945.1 Trachelipus rathkii
AACTCTTGATGCAACAATTTTAATATAAAATACAACTTACTGTTTTGTTAACTAGGAGTTTACTAAATTTATTTTTCAGATGTGAATTTTTTGAATTCACTGTCTACGAATACTGAATGAAATACTATAAGTATGTTCAAATATATCCATGGTCCTCCCAGCTGTCATCATAACCATAAAGAATATGGAGCAAAAATTGTAAATATAACCATTTATTTTACTATAAAAATTTTCAATATCACCATAGCTTTATTCAATTAGAGGTTAAGAAGTGTTCAATTCTACTATAGTTTCAAATTTTACTTCCAAATCTAATTAGTGAAGAGGAATGCTTTCATAACTTGTGTCACGACCATTAATTGTCTCACAATAATAGCAGGAACAAATTCTGAAATGTTTTGTACACCAATGAAATTAATTTAAATATATTAATTATAAAACTGTCATTTTGCATTTTTATATTTAGAGATTTAATTTAATAGAGAGGGATTAGATATCATAATGTATTATAATTGCTTATATATCCTATTAACTGTAACTATTTATATATTTTGCCTTATTAATATAGAGTTGATATGGAAATTTAGTTGGCACAAATACTCAATATGTACTTATAATCCACATTATTGTATGTGAGAACCTATATACATATAGGATTGTCATAACAGCTTCATTTTTGCTTACATTTGGGATAAAATCAATGGGACAAACAAAGACTTACGTTATAATTGGAAGTGGAATGAGCGCAATTAGAATTATTGACGGGAGCACCTACTAAATTTAACATATTAAATCATTAAAAGATTATTATATTATTTTTAATAAACCATTAATAACCATTTTTTCAAGGCATCATGAACCCACAAACGCCTCCACATATGATGCCACTTGTTATTGTACGCTTTCCCTCTTTATAGGACACAGAATTTTTGATATTTAAGTTGGGCTGTATCGCATTCTGTTGTCGATCTTTTGTAATCATTAATAACACACGGAGAATGTAATTTTTTATAATTAATAAACATTAGCCCTTACAAATTTAGTAGGGTTTGTAGTTATCGAGTTCTCTTATCATCATCACATTTCCCACTTTTAGAATCAGTTTTACACTTTCCCTTATATAGTATTTTAAAATTTTGAAGAAGTAACTTAGAATTTAGGAGCTTTAGATTAGCTTGAAAATACATTTATTTTAATTTAGCTATATGAGTTATTGATACATCTATATATATATAAATTTTACGTATGTACATAAAATAACTTCACAATCATTTATTACTAATAACCTCATTTATAATGATCAAAAAAATATTGATACTTTTGTTTGAATAATTTATTTGACAATTTTTATCATTTAGTGAAGTGAATTGTTCCAATAATTAGGGTCATATTTTATAAAAGATTTCATTAATCAAGCATTCATATTTACTCTTAAAATTATTTTATTCCTAGGTGTATCAGCTTCTAAAAGTCTACTTCATAACTCTTAAGTGCATAAATCATTGACCTAAGTTCATCTCATAAGTTCATTTATTATAACACAACTTTTCATATATTAAAAATGTCATTCAATGTTCGTGTGAATTCACATCACCATTAAGAAATATAAAAATATTTAATTATATTATTATCATTAATATGAAAGGCCCTTCATTAGCTTCTATTCTTCATTTTAAAAAATAACCTTATAAGAGCTATGTCATAGTTATTTCAGGCATAGTAATAGACTAAGATGGTTTTACTACTTTCAGAAGTACATTAAAACTTTAAAAACTATTAAAAATTTTAGCTCCTCTAATTATTAAAATTACCATTAAAATAACTTATAAACGTTAATTAATAACAAGGTTATTATAATTTAAAGGGGAATTGAAAGAAAAGTAATGTTATTCTTCTTCCGCAATCCATCAACATACTTCGCACTGTAACTGGGCAGTTTGAGAAATTATATGGAGCACGGATATATATTTTCACTTATTCAGTAAACTTCCTTAAGATGCACTCCCAAACTCATTCTGAGATTTCTCCTTTATTATTCAAACAATTTCTTAATCACCTGTTGATGGTCACATTTGATACGGAAGAGTAATTGATACCTAGATTTCAAATGGTAAATCTGCAAATCTAGCTCTTAATACAAGTCATAAGTAATTAATAAATTATAGCAGCGGTCTATTATCTACACATTATACACCATCAGAGACAACAAGTATGAAATATTAACTCTTAATCATCCAAATCTTTTTTTTATCAGAATAGACTTCTTTCTCAAATATCAGTATTTACAGCTCTAATTAGAGGCTCTGTTAATTTATTGTTTTCAAGAATGAAGCGTTCAAAAATTTATGCAATATTATAATCTTTTTCATAAAATTATTAGTATTAAATTATCGCATTTAGAAAATAGCTTATATTTTCTACATATTCAAGGCTTTAATCAGATAGTCTTTAACAAGAGCTTTAGGTAGTGGTCGCAGCTTCTTCATTCAGACTCTCAAGAGCCCTGGGATAATATTTCTTTCAAGTAAACCATCAAAGTTGGCCTAATTAATTCATATCAACTCTCTAACTACATTTATGATAGCTATTACTTTTATGGTACTGGGGTAGTTGGCGGCATTAGGATCTTGAGAAATATACATTACTATACCAAGGACTGAAATCGCAAATCTCATTAAAATACGGAGCAGTCATTATATAATTTCAAGTAGTCATAACCTATTCGCAGAACACGCATAGAGTCTGCTTTACAAAACACAAACTTAATTTTAAATTTTGCATAAATTTGCTTTAAATATATGATTATAGGTTGGATTTATATTGCGGTATCTATCACACTAATTTTACTTAAACATAATACAATTGATTTGTGTATAATATAAGTTTAGCAGCTATTTAGGAATAGCTCAAAGAATACATTTCATTTACAAAATTACACTTAAATTTAATTCAGCATTCTTGATTTATGACTATTATATCGATATGTAATCGATATATCGATACAAGTATTGAACAGGGCAATATCGCAACAGGCAATATCGGTCCACTATCGATATTGAAAATATCGATCCTTTCAAAGAACAATACTTGATGCAATTCTACGATACGAAGAAGAGTATTGCATAACTGAATTCAGATGTTGAATTAAGTGAATAGGAATTTGGTACTTTGAAATAAACTATTATGTTAATTTTATACGCTCTAAAGTTTTAATAATAATCAAAAGCCTCAACAAAATGTGGAACATATATACTTTTTCTTGAAAAAGATCTGTTGGAAATTGAAAGGATAAAAACTAATACACACAAACAAAGAATATACTATAGTGTACTAACCTTCTTAATAAGTGTAAGCGCGGATTATCCTTTTACAATATGCATGAAGACGAACCCTTACAATTTAATACCCAAACAGTTCTGGCCCAGGCTCACTCGAAATATACATCATAATTACACGAGAGTCCACTTTTGACATTGAATCTCACAGATAGGAGCACGATTAATTGATGTACAAGAGTTTCAAAAATTCTTTGATAGAAAGTTCTTGCCTTTAGAAATTTTTGATTTTATTTTAAAACTTTTGAGTTGCTCTGAAAATAATAGATTTGCTTACATTTATGAATCATTCATCTTACATGATCATTAAACCTAGGTTCCTATAAAGGACTCCTATAGTAGGATTATGAGATAGTATTCAGGATTTGAAGTGTCTTATGAACTCATTTTTAGCAAAAATATTAGTAAATAGTCACTTACAATTTATAAGAAAGAATGCCATATAAACAAATACACATATGCTACTTTTTACTTAACGCTGTCACAAGTACTCAAACTTTTTCTGACTCTAGGTCTTTTTGGGTTTAATATAATATTTATGATCAGGGATTGAAAGGAGGAGTGTGACGCGGATACGGATATGCACGCATATGTGCATCACAATTGTGACTTTTTATAATATTACAGTTTGTATAAAGCAAATCACCTGAAAAATTTCGATATATCATGATTAGTTTTAATTTGTTGTTATAAGCAATAATTACTCTTCAAACGCTCTCATGTTAACTGCTAACGACTAAATTTAATGTAAGACTAGATAAATATCATAAAATTTATTAATTATTATAATTTAAACTTATTGTATTATATATAAGGTTTATTTTTATATTATAAAAGACCTCTTAAACTGTCTGTACTTTCTAGTTCACTATACAACCCTACATGACTCAAGTGCGGCGGAATATGTTTGGATTGCACTGATTACACATTACACATTTTTAATATGTGATACACTATAGTGCGGCAGGTGTCCGAGGGAGCTTTTCCACTCGCGTACCGCCACCGATTCTTTACGTTATTAGGAAGAGGACGTTTCCCTTTCGACAGCACCAGGAGAGGGGACATGGATTGTACGGCACTTGAGAATTAATCATATGAATGATATGATTTATGCAACTCGGAAGACACGGAGCTTTTCGTCGCTTGTATGTGTGCCAATCCTTTCTTTTTCTCAAACAAAAAGAGAAGGATTACTATAATTTTCTTTCCAATGCTTCTAAATGAAGATTCATAATAATAAATGATACGGTTGAAATCTCCCTCTTTGAGAAAAGCCCAGGAAGAGTCTCTGTCGCTCATGGACTGCGTAATTATGAGTGGGAGTAATCTTGAATAATTTTAATTAGTTGTGTAACACCCCATCCATAATAGAATATGTAGACTTATTGCCCGTGACAGAAAAGAGTAGAAATTGTTATAAGTTCAAACAAAAAAAAAATATAGAAAAAAAAAAATAAATATAATAATATATAGGTCAGGTTGTAAATAATATATAATAACCCAGGCCGGGTGGATAGTTGTATTTGGGTTTTTTGAGTATGAGGAAGCCGGTGTATTTTGATTGGTAGTCTTTTATTTCAATTTATTGTCTATTTTGGAGAAGAAAAATAATATTATAATATATATCTTTTATATATATCTATAAATCTGTAAATCTAAAATATCTCTAATTTAAAATTGAGTGAGTTTATTTAGAGTAATGTAAACCATATATTATATACTCTACGTTAGGTGTGAATGGCATGATGAGGCATGCTCAGAATCACTATTTAAATGTTTCTACACACTAAATTAATAATAGTGAACTTTTTAGTTTTTAATTATATTTACAAATTAAACATATAATAATTTCAAAATATGTTATATTTCAGATTTAACACTGCGATTCACCATCATCCACATCAGCGGGAAGATCAGCACTACACCGGATGAATATCATTAACACTTGCAATTATAAATTCAGAAAACAGTCAATGATCGGAAAACTGTATTACATTAAAGAATCTCAATTATGTGTAATAATATGCATACTACATGCAGAGAGTCATGATAATAAAGAACCACTCTTAATACATGTGGTGTAACTATTATATTCTGTCTATAATAACAATGTCAATTTAAGAATCTCAAATGAAAGCGTCATTAACACCCAAACCATAAGCGCTACTTGTACTTCATTATTGAGCGAAAGATAAAATAAGTGAGATTATGAATTTGTATTCCAAAAAAAGAATACTTTACATTTTCCATTATCATCTGTACTTATGAGCTCCTTTTTTTCCTTTTTTAAATTTATTCTAAAATATTCTCGTTTTCTGTGTGCAATAAGGAATTTAATATGTTTGATTACTGTGAGAGATGCAAGCGGATCTTAGTAAGGAGCAATTCTTGGTGAAACATAACTTTTAAGTTAAGTTGAACTTAGGCTCACTTCACGTTAAAACAATCTAGAATGTTATCACGAAGCATATTTAGGTATTGTAAATCACCAACAGTAGGAGAATTATTCAACTATATGACAGTTCACATAAAAAGGACAATTGGCACTTCAGGTCAAATCATTTTCACTTTTCTCTTTACAAAACGACAAAATCAAACATTAATAATCAATAATTTCCACCTTAAAAGTGACAAGCGTTTGTTAATACTTTTCTTACAAATCAACCATCAAAGATCTCATAAAACATTTCTCTCTCTCAAAACTACATCAGCCATTCCCTCAAAAACTAAATATGCTGGAGAGTTACGATAATAATGACTAAAACATTGATAAAAAAAAAAAAATGCTAAATGCAGATAATGACCATCAAATACTCACCTCTGACTCCGTGGTGAGCGGTGTATAGCCTGTCATCAGAAAATGAAGTCGAGGTGTTGGAATGAGTGGTGCAATGAGTCCTATTAAGTCATTGTTCATATAAGATGGATACCTGCACAAAAAATTATATGAATTCACACCAACCTTTTCATCTTTACACCACATATAAAAACTGCATAAATGTAAATAGTAGTGGAACCTTTGTTAAATTTTAATAGAATTGAGAATCTCACCTAAGAGTAGCTGTAGAAACTGACATAATTGTGGAAACCAAAGAATTAATTTGACTAAAAGATGGATTCTGTATATGCAGTCGATCAACAGCTATTCTATTCAAAGCTGTATTATCGAGTACAACGACACAATCTGCACTTTGGGTTAATCTTTTCAAAGTAAGCAAAGAGTTGTACGGCTGAACAACAACATCACTGAAAATAAAAATAAATAATAATAATAATAATAATTGGTTTATCAACATATAGTAAAATTTTTCTTCGTTGCTTACTCTTTTTCATCCCAAAAATAATGAACACAAGTTTCTTTTCGTATAAATTTGTTAGCCCTTGCCCATCTAATTTTGCTTCACTCTTCAATATTACTTTCCATTAATATCTTGACACTATTCACCATTTGTGTTAATTTACATTTAGTCTGTAATTCAATAATACATAAAATTCATTCTTAATGTACTTTTTCTTCATCTCTTATTCCTCCTAGAGATTTTCATGGAGTATTTTTTTTTTTTTTCCCTTTTTCAAATCTCCGAATTTTACCCGGGTTTTATTATAAAAACCCGGACCTGGTGGGTTGGTGATGGGCAGCTACTTGGGGAGGTATCCAGTACAAGCCTGCCTAGTTTTTTTCACAACTACTGAAATAATTGGTAGCTAACTTAACAACTCCCAGAGCGCTCAGATATTGAGTGACGACAATGTTCGAAGCATTTAAATAAATAATAAATGTAAATTATATTGCCTTAATATATATTTTTACTTTAGATAGTCCTGTTATGTCATCATTACTATCAATAACCTGTAAAAATAGCAATACCATTAACCTTTACACAGTTTCACCTAATTATGCAATGAATATTCATTCAGCTTAGTGGGAATTGACCAATGTCTTGTTTATCGAGAGGGAGTATGTTTCATTTGTAAATTTTATACTTTAATTATAATTTATTTGTCAAATAATACTGAAGACATTACAAAAAACAAATTCAATTATTGATCATTTTATTTTTTCCTCAAAAATAGATATTTAAAAAAAAGTCCAACAAACCCCCACAAAAAAAGCCTGGGTTGTTTTTTTTGGCCAGCCCTGTTTTTATTCCAACCCTGGGTAGGTATATAATATATATATATATATATATTATATATATATATAATATATATATATATATAATATATATATATATATTTTCTATTTATATATATATATATATATATTATAATATATATATATATATATATATATATATATATATATATATATATATATCGATTTCACTGGGTGGTGAACATTCGGCACTAGACGAATGTTTTTGGTATTTTCTAGCATTTTTTATAGTGCTTTCGACGCTTATGGCGTCGAAGTAAGGGTTTTTGAGGACGATAAGAAGACAGTTTTCGGAGGTTTAGAACCAGAACTCAGAGGCTTTGCCCTACAAAATGAGGGTCTGGTCTCCTTGATTGGTTTCAAATGATCGAGAGATCATTTCCGATGGTTCCCACTTCTGTGAGTACCCATCCATTTTGGGGTTCGACATGAATAAGCAAAGAGTAGGATAGAACTTACAGGAAGGAAGCTTATAGATTAGTGAAACGTGTCATACCAGAGATCAAAAGCCTTCGATATATCAAGCGCCTCACACAATATTCCTCATAGTGCCTAAGGGCAGAAGACCATAGATCAATAAGGTTGGAAAGTGTGTCACCAGTTGACCTAAAGCTACGAAAGCCATGTTGATGATCTGAAAGAAGGGTATGAGATTCCAGATGATCCAGGAAATGAGTTTCCAATATTTTAAACAGAAAGCAAGCTAGAGCAATAGCATGGTAGTTAGAGGGACCAGAGCAGTTACCCTTTTTCGGGATCGGTTGAACATAAGCGAGCTTCTAACAATGAGGAAAAGTATTAGAATTAAGTCATAAAGAGTAGAGCTGAACTATGATTACCCCTTTTCACCGGTAAAGTCCTGGATGTGTTTATTCGAAGTCCATGACCATTACGCTTAGATTTGAAAATCTATGTATCAGTGTCAAAATTTTGAAATATTGCACCAAAAATTTAAATTTTGCGAAAAGAATAGGTTTTATTTGTTTTAATGATACACACCTCAGTTTAGAATCATAAATTTAGTATTAATTTTTAATATTTTATCAATTTAAAATCGAGATATTTTAATCCAAATATTTTTTTTAATTTTGTGATATTTTCATATCTTCAATGTCCACTTGTTTACTGTATAGATTCATCAAAAGCAAATCTTTTCTCAAAATCAGATGGTAAAAACAGTTTTACCTTGGTAAAAACGTTCTCTAGATATATAATTTCTCTTCTCTTTCATTACCTCCTTCTAATTTCTTCATATTCCTGCAATTTTATATGCCACTTGTCCGAACGACATATCCAGGATATATATATATATATATATATATATATATATATATATATATATATATATATATATTATACATATTATATTATATATATATATATATATATATATATATATATATTATTTTTATATATATATATATATATATAATATATATATATTTATTATTATTATATTTATATATAAACAAATTTTTAATTATATTTATATATTAGTTATATATATATATATATATTATATTATATATATTATATAATATATATATATATATATATAATAATATAATATATATATATATATATATATATATATATTATACATGGGCGTAGGCAGGATTTTCAAGGGGGGCAAAGCTTATTACTATATATATATATATATTATTATATATATATATATATATATATATATATATATATATAATATATATATATATAATTATTATATATATAATATATATATATATATATTAGGGATGTACCGATACCAGAAAAGAGGACCGATACCGGTACCGATACTCTATTTTTTTTAGGTGCCGATACCGATACCGATAAAAACCGATACCGATACTTTAATTAATATATTAAATACACAGTAAATATAGAACATTTGTGCACTGCTAGGCAACTCAAGATTGCATTCCCTGTACAAACAATACTTAGTCCATTTATATTTCGTATTTGGGTTGTGCCAAGTATAATTTATTTTATAAATTAAATGTCCCTTTAAGGAATAATATTGCAATATATGAAATATTTTTTAGTTTTGCTGTTTATTTAAAAAAATATTCCATTTCCTTTTTCAAGTAAGTAATTAACAAAGTTTAGCTACTAGCTTTTATGTTTTAACATGATTAACAATTTACAAGAAGGATCTTTAACTAGCTACAAAATTAAAGAATAAATAATGAAGGAGACTCAATTATCCGCCGAAAAGTTAAATAAAAAACGCTATTACTCAACATGACATAATAAAATAGATAGATATATTCAATACTCAAATTCAAAAATTATTGTGATGCAAAAAACATTAAGCTTTCACTAGTATCCTGGCGAGAGACTGTTCCTTTTGGGGTGTTTACACCTACCTACACTATAAATAAGCTCTCTCTCGACTGATGAAGGAGGTGCTGAAATATTTGCTTGCATGCACTGATAATAATGAAAACCTTGGCCCATTTTCAATGCCACCGCATGAAAGGATTCTCTTCTGTAGGCAGCATCTATGTTTTCGTAGAGCCTCATCTAATCTTTCACAGACTGCAAATTTTAATTATCTTTGCTCCTTGATGACTGTCTCTTCAAGTTTTTGCCCGATGAAGGTTCCCCTGGTGTGATTCCTTTGAAGGTTGAATGAGATGTCAATGCACTTTCGGCCATGAACTTATCAAGTCTAACATATCCAAATCTTCATCTTCAGTAGGTTTAATTGCCGAAAAGCCACCATCGTCACTACCAGTGCTGTTGCCAGGGGTTGCAGATAAGGCGGGCTTCCACTTCTCTGTCTAATTTTTTTTTTTTGTCAAGCGAGCAAGCTTCTTATGCTATTTTTATGCATTCTAGAAGTGGTTCACGTCGGCGGAGCATTCTTGTGGGGTTTCCCGCTAGCTTAAAGGAATTCTTATTAGAACCTTTTAATTTATTTAATTTTTTTACAGTTGTCCCGCCGCCCACGGGCAGAACCCTATTCAAGGAGTGGGGTGGTTGAACGCCTTCAAAAATCCAGTCTAAACGCAAATATACCGCAGATGAGCACAAGAACGCAGGCTTTAAAGTGAGGGAAATTCAATTGAGTAGGAAACCAGATGATGGAAGAGAATTCCACAGAAAAGAGGTGGCAGGAAAGAAAGAAAGCACCGCAGCGAACACAATCTGGAGTTACTAACATCAACACAAAAACTCATTGTGGGCCGACACAGCACCATTTGTGCTACGAGGGCGTCGTAAAAGTGGTGGTACGCGAGGGATAGTTCCTCGAGCACTTGCCTCTACAGTACTTATAGAAAAGGGATAAAGCACAACATCGCGCCGCAAATATAAAGGGTCAAGTGAACTAGAAAGTAAAGGACAAGTTTTTATAAGTCTTTTGGCTTTGAACTCGACCCTATCAAAAGCCGGATTGAAACCAGAGCCCCGCCCCACAGATATGAGAGCAGTCCCCATACAAGGGCGGATGAGAACCTTGTATAGCTGGAGTACTGAGAAGAGGAAAATAATGTCTCGCACTCTAAACGAACTCCAGTTTTCTTTTGAAGCCGCCTTGCAACACTGTGATTTGAGGTTTTCAAAACATTTTTTTTTGTTTTGTTAAGGCCAAGGATGTTTTATATTGTCAAAAAGAAGAGACGAGAGAACCGTTGAAAGAGATAGAAATTAAGTGTCTTAAAGAGAGAGATTTGTAGAAGTGGGGTTTTTAAAGAATTAAATTCAAGCTTTAGACGACCCAACCCTGAAATTCATCCAGATCAGGAGAATAGAATTCGGAAAGATTAAAACGAGAGGCAATTCAGAAGTAAAGAGGGAGCAGAATTGATATGAGTTGAAGGAATGAGGTCCATGTCCATCGACATATGAGTGGATTAGAGTTAGATGTGGCAGGTGAGAGACATTGATGAAAAACCGGAATAAAGGTAGGAGATAAACAGAACCCTAGGAACACCACTCATTGAAGAAAAGAAGAAGTCGCCCATCAACAACAGCCAACATTGAGCGATTTCGAAAGAAAGGCTAGACATGAAGTAAGCAAAGAGAAGAAGGAGACCCAAAGGAGGGGAGCTTGGAGAGCAAGTGGCGCGTGCCATACCGGTCAAATGCTTTGATATGTCAAGCGCCACCACAAGTCTTCCCGTAGTTCCTAATGGCGGAAAAACATAATCTGTTAAATGGAAAGTATATCGCCAGTAGATTTCGAGCACCGAAAGCCGTACTGGTAAAGAAAGAAGGGGAAGAGATTCCAGATGATCTAAGAAGTGAGAGTTGGAAGGGTTTCAAAGATCTTAGTAAAGAATACAAGTGAGAGCTATAGGGCGATAGTAGAAGGATCAAGAGCAGCATCATTTTTTCGGAATAGGTTTGACATATGCGCGCTTCCAACACTGGGAAATTCTAGTCATGGAGGCAATAGAGAATATAGTTGTACGAGGGGTGGGGTCAGCACGGAAGCACATTCCCTCAAAACTCGGATAGGAATGCAAATTCGGGCCACGCCGCCTTCCTAACGTTCATAGATTTCAGGAGCTCATGCACCTGATCAAATGAAATGACAGATAAAGGCATTAGGACACCTGAGAGAGAAGGAGGGAGAAAGAGGAATACCAGAATCGTCCAGGGTTTAATTAGAGGAAATAGGAGGCCGAACAGATTGGCCTTTTCAGTTGGAGTATTTAACAACATAATCATCAGAGCGAATAAGGGAGGAAAGGAATGATTTACAGAAGTTGTTAGAAATGTTTTTTGGTAAGAGGCCAGAGAGATTTGTCAGTAGGAGAACAAAAAGGTCAGCGCATTTTCGTTTAATGAAAGTCCCGCTTTGCTCGTCGAATGAGTATCCTGCAACGATTTTTAGTGAAATGAAACTTTCAGAGTGATAGGAGAACGAGAATTTTTCCACACCCGATAAAAACATTGTGTCTAGCTGAATGGCAGGGAAAAAGCACTATCGCCATGGATTTTTGAGGCAGAAAAAGATTTAGTCGAAGAAGGAATGAACCTGCTCATACCATTAACGATTACAGTTCCCACTTTATCGGCAAAATCTGAAGCGTCTTAAGAGTCAAAGCAGTCCCTTCAATTATAGTTAGCGTAGAAGCAACGCAATGCCCCCAAATCGGCCCGCAAAGTGTCAGAAAAACCGCATAGGGCAGGAAGGAGATGTTGGAGAGAAAGTATTCAAAATTAGTGATATAAGGTGTGGTCAGATTTACGATGGGCGAAGGTGGTGTATAAAGAGAAGGACTAGTTGTGAAACATAGGTCAAGTGTGTTCAAGGATTGGTTGGGACGAATCAGGAATATTTGTTGGTTATTTAATCAGTTGCTCCAAATCGTTGAAAATACTGAATGATTCGGCTTCCTCACCACCTAAATCAGTATGAGATTAAAAAACGGAAAAGAAAGGAACCCAACAATCAGTTTTGTGTACATTGAAATCCCCTAAATTTAGAAGTACCTTCAGTATTTGGAGAGAAGATATACAGTCTCGTGAGAAGTAGTAAAGTAATCAAAAAGGCATGAAAATCTGTTCTGTTAGGAGATCAGTAGCATTAGCAGAAGCATAAGAATATTGTAATAGTAAAAGGAAGATAGATTTTTAAGCCACAGAACATCAAAGTTAGGAGATTCGAGATTCTTGAGACGTGTTATAGAAGTGAAATATATATTTACATAGGCACATACTCCACCCTTCAAACGGAAATTATAAAATAAGTTATAGTTGGATATTTTGGATATATTAAACGAGTTGAAGGATGAATTCTTAGCCATATTAATCCCAGACAGGAGTAAAAAATTAGGTTTAGAGTTGGAGAGGTAGTATTCCATGGATGCAGTTAGAGTGCAAGCCATTAATGTTGGTAAAGTCAAAAGAAAGCCACGCCTGTGCAAATCTGCTATCATAGACGCACACGCCATCAACACACAGAAAAAAAAAAAAAAGACAAACAAACAAAAAACAAAAGGAGAAATGAGGAAAAATTTATTCGTACGCTAAACTTAAATTTTTAACGATAAACCCTATTTACAGCAAATATCTAAAAAATGAATAATCCAGAAAGTTTAAACCTCACTCATGCACTCACACGCTCTCACGAAATTGCGTACAAAAAAAAATACTATTGATCAACTAAAAAAGTAGAAAATAAATCTGTATAAATTATAATAATGGCTATCCAAATAGGTAAATTTTACGCTAAAGACCAAGTTGGAGAAACGCTAAAAATCTAAGTTAAAAAGGAAAATCGAGGAAAAAAAAAAAACATAACTTGGTACTAGCTTATCTATATCGAACTAGAATTTATTTTGAATCTAAAAATTTGTCATCAATTTTTTCAGCCAAAAAGTAAGAGTATCGGCTAAGTATCGGCCATATTTACCGATACCGATTAACCGATACCGATACCAACAAAAATGGCCGATACTACCGATACCGATACCGATACCGATACTATCGGTACATCCCTAATATATATATATATATATATATATATATATATATATATATATATATATATATATATATATATATTTATATATATATATATATATATATATATATATATGTGTGTGTGTGTGTGTGTGTGTGTATGTGTGTAAGTAATACTTTCTTTAGACACAAGAGTATCCATAAGTATACTAGAGTTGGTGTAGGTAAGAGATGGTATCGAGTGAAAAGTATGATTAATTTTGTGTTGGTGAAGAAGGGGGATGTTGAAGTATGTGTTGGATGTTAAATCCGTGAGGAGTTTAGGAATGGGATTTCGGATCATTATGTTGTTTTATGTAAAATTAAGTTAGTGGGAGCTTGGATGGAGAGGAAGGTGATACGAAAGGAAGTGGGTAAATTAAGGAGTGAGAGTTAAATTGACAAGGTAATAAAGGATAAGTATGTAAGAACGTTCGCAAGTAAATCAGTTAAATGTGAACAAGTTGAAACTGAACAAATCTGGGAGCAAATGAAGGAAGCAAATTAGTGCAAAAGGAGTATGTGGATGTGTTAAGGTAGGAAGTGAGAATGTTAACAGTGAGTGGTGGAATGAAGAGGTGCAGCAAGCGGTTAAAAGTAAAAAAGAAGCGTGGTTGAATGTATAAAAGAAATGATGAACGTTTCAAAAAAGAAAGATGCTTGGAATTATATAAGGAGCAAAAAAGAAATACTAAAGGTTGCATACGTAGGAGAAAAGAAGAAGTAAATGAACAGTTTGGAAGGGGATGGATGGGACTTACAAGGGATAGGAAGCTGTTCGGAAGGAAGCGCGAAAGGTTAAAGAATGAGAATAAGGGGAACCTGCTTATAATAATGAATAGGGATGGTGCTTTTGGTAAATGATGAAATGGGATGTGATGAGGAGTGTGGAAAAGAAGCACTTCGAAATCTGATAATATTGGCATAAATGAAAGATGTGTAGTGAATGTGTGGTTGGGTTTGATGGTGGCAAGAAGTTATAGGTATTTTGGGGATGAGGTTTATTAGAATAGGAGGTAATGGGTAGAGTGGAGAAAGTTGAAAATGGTAAATTTGCAGGTATAGATGAAATACTGGTGGAATGATCAAGAACGGAGGCGAGATGGTGATTGAATTGGAATTTGGAGGTTGTGTAATAAGAGTGTTTTTGGCAGGGGTATACTAGTTCCAAGGGATCTGGAGAGAGCTGGTAATAGTACTCTTATATAAAGGTAAGGGGGATAAGAGGAACTATAGGAACTAAATGGAAATAAGTTTATTGAGTGTTGCAGGGAAGATATATGCTGGTATTTTGGTCGAAGAGTGCGTCGAGTGACTGAGGACTGAAATTGGTGAAGAACAAGGTGCGTTTAGGAGTTTGTAGAGGATGTGTGGATCAAATCTTTACAATTTAAACATATGATTGAGAAAATGAAGGAGAAAAAGAATAAATTGTATTTAGGTTTTATGGATTTGCAACAGGCGTATGATAGGGTTAATAGGGAAGCTCTATGGCAGGTGTTAGTGATATATGGTGTTGGTGGTAAGCTTCTGAATGGATTCAAAAGTATGTATGAAGATAGGAGAGACGTGTGTGAGATAATGGTGTCAAAGGTGTTGGTTTAGTATTAATTAGCGGGAGTGAGACGGGTTGGTGTTATATATCAGCTTGGTTATTCAATTTGTATATGGATGTGGTTATGAAAGGAGGGGGGGGGGGGGGCAGGAAATGGGGTTGGATGTTGGAGAAGGGGGAGGGGGGGAGGGTGCCCTATCTATTATTTCGATGATTTGGTTCTGTGTGGTGAACATCTTGACAGAGAGTTTGGAGAGGATTGGTAAAGAGCATTTGACAGGGTATGTAAAAGGAGGGGCTGAAGTAAACGTAGATAAGAGTAGGGTTTATGGTTGTGAGTGAGGATAGCCCTCAGTGTGGAAGTTATGTTAGATGGTAAGCAGCTGGAACAAGTGTCTGAGTTTAAATATTTGGGATATGTGTTGGATGAGAAGGGAACGGATGATGCAGAGTGTAGTAGGAAAGTTTGTGAATGGCAGTAAGGTGGCTGGTGCAATTAAATCGTTGGTGAATGTGAAAGGACTAAGTCTGGAGTGCGCTAGGGTCCCTTGCCATGAGGGTAATGTTGTTACCTGTGTTATTTGTATAGTAGCGAGACTATGGTCTGGAATAAGAAAGTATAGATCTAAAGTTTCAATGTGTTTCCATGAATAGAACAAATCTTAGGTGGCGTGCTAGGTGTGAGAAGAATTGATAAAATGAGGAATAAAAGCATATAGAGGTTGTGTGGTGTGAAGAAAGGGGTAAACGAGAAGAAGAATGAAAGTATGTTTTAGATGGTTTGGTGGTCATGTTTGGAAAGGATGATGATAATCGGTTTGGTTAAGCGGCAATGTATAGTGGTGTGTTGGGAACCGACCGGTTGGGAGACCGAAGAAAAAGTGATTGAGTCAGTAAAGGAGTTTTGCAGGAGAGAAATGCGAGGTTGGCAGAGGCGAGAAGAAAGATGCCATGATAGGAGAGAATGGTGGGGTGTTGTAAGGGGGTTATGGTTGTGGCCCACCTGGCCAGGGGATGAACCCTCCTTGACCTTAACCATAGTGGTGGATCCGTCGTGGTCCATGAAGCTCTGGGTGGATTTTCTGATTGCGACGAGTTCTTACTAATTAATGGGACAGAAGGGGGCAATAAGGCTGGGCTTTCTTTTTCGACATTTGTCATGTTCTCCTAAACTGCCTTTTTTTCCGCATGCCTTGTAGCGCCCTTACTCCAATCCTTGGGAAAAAAAGGTAGATAAAGAAGAAAAGAAATGAAAGAAAGAATATTATTATAATATATAGTATATATATATATATATAATCAAAGACTGGGGAATAATGGAATATTAAAGAACATAAAAATTCACTTTAAATCTATAATATGAGAAGAAAAAATTTTCTAAATATTATAAAATATATATTAAAAAATTATTATTTATATATATATATATATATTATATATATATATATATAATATATATATATTATTATATATTATATTATATATATATCAATTCTAACTCGTTTAATATTCCAACTATAACTGTATTCATATTTCGCGTCTGAAGGGTGGAGTATGTTCCTATGTAAATTAATACTCCTGTAAAACGTCTCGAGAATCTCGAATCTCCTACTTTCAATTTTCTGGTCTTCGCACCTTTGTCATAATACTTTTTCTGCTCTTGTTTTCGCTAAAGAACAAATTTTCACGCATTTTTTTGAATATCTTTATCTACTTCTCACGAGACTGTTATATCTTCTCATCCAAATACTGAGGTTCTCTATTTAGGGGACTTCAATGTACACAACTGACTGGTTGGGGTCCTCTCATACTGATTTAGGTTTGGGAGGAAAGCCGAATCATTTTAGGCATTCTCAACGATCTGGAGCCACTAATTAAAGAACCCACACACATTCCGGATCGTCCCAACCAATTCCTGAACACACTTGAACCCTATGTTTCACCACTAGTCCTTCTCTCTATAAATACCACTTCGCTCCTATTGGTAAATCTGCCCAC
>JABUQX010018370.1:100000-108962 GCA_015478945.1 Trachelipus rathkii
ACATTTTCAAAAACCAGATACTTATATTTTTTTTACAGCAATATTGCACAAAAACCATCATAGCTTTTCATATATCTTCTGCCATAGAAATCTGTGCATGCTAATTTGGGTCTTCTTTCAAAATATTGTTATCCACATCTCCTTCTCTGGAAAAAGAGAAAAATACATATCAGAATATGAGTACCTTGGGTTGTAGCAAAACGCTGGGATAAGTTGATAATCTGCAGCAAATACAAGGATAGTAAGCAAAAATGGCTGTTGGCATCTGTTACTTCCAGTATTTGCAGAATAGGTTTGCAAACAATTTTTATTCAGATGAAACTAATATTTCCCAAATTAAATTATATAAAATAGTTTGGATGATCAAAAGAAATTTTTAGCTTTGTCAAAAGATCCCTGGGTATTATCACATTTAAAAACTCAGCCTTCAGCAAACCCCAGGAAAAGCAAAAGAGGTCTAATGGATATTGGAGGAACAGCTCTCCAATATTTATTTGGAACCACCACCATAAATGATATTCAAAAGCTCAAAACAAGAATAGATATTTTACAAGACTCAAGAACCCTTGCTTAGTTAAGACAAACTGTATGTATAGCTTTTACATTAACAGCCATAAAGACCTAATAGTCTCATAAAAATGTATGTAAAGGCTACCATCAATATCCTCAATAGAGGCTTTAAACGAACTCTTGAAGGTTGGCTTGTTACCTCAACCTAAGAAAAAGATCATCTCCAGATAATATATATAATCTGATGGGAGACAGGTTTCAGTACCTCTGGAAAACACTTCATACACATAGCTTGCTCTAAATTTGTATTCATATGACATGTTTTGAACTTATTATTTAAAACAGCAGTCAAATACCTCCCCAGTACTTCCTCTTAACCAGTGAAACTTTCTGCAATTTCTTACTCATACGGTCATATTCAAGGAAATCACCTATTTGTCTTAAATCACCCTTCTCCGAGGAAGGAGGCACACATAGACTTATAACGTAGTCCCATTTCAACTCTTATTATTTAGAATCATACGCAAGCACCATCCATATTACGCTGAAGTCGAAACGCTTTAAAATACACTTTCGGATGATGTGGGTTGAGAGTGCCTTTGCGTGCTAGTTTATGAAATGTTTTGTTTTCTTTGAGAAAGATATTTGCCAGAGCGTTTTTATCAATGCTACGGCGGCGATGCACGTATGGTTTTCCAAGTCCAACACCACATTTGTAACTATAATATGTATCCCTACAAACTACCTTATAGTCTTAAAGTTGGAAACTACACTCTAATCTCCTTCTCTTCTCCTATAACCGCTTCCATCTCTTGCCCTATGAAACAGCCGAAATTAGGCACAAGTGCATTATTCTCCCTCCCCCAAGGATGCACTCTGGTATCAGAAAATTACTCTTTTAAATATCCTCCACACTCTTCACTGCAGACAAACTGGATTTCTAGAGACCCACAGTTTCCTGAACACCTAGAGACATCTCATGACTTCCTTCCCAATATAACTTCTTTTACTTCCAAGTTGAAATTGAAATCTATTTATCCACATTGGGACGCTTCGTTGGATAACATAAACAAAACTTTACAGACCCAGGAATTAATCAACATCCATTCCTTTTCCATATCCGGTTTTTCTATTCTTATTACTATTCTCTGCATGGTAGGAATCTACTACGTCTATCTTAAACTCCGTCCGATTCAGGCAGTTCCTGCAGCCCCTCCGACAGCTCCTCCGGTAGTACCGAGTATCCAGTATACCGTCCTTCAGAGAGCTCCAATACCAGAACCTAAGACAACTTCACCTGGTTACCCCACAATAGAGCCAGTTTACTCTAATCCATCGGCGAAAATCGCATAATACAGAAACTTTTACTGGCAGAAAGATTGGTTCGTTAAAGAAAATAGGAATAAAAGCACGTTTTTTTCCCTAGTCTATTTAAAAAAATTTTTTCCCCGACTTCCAAAAAAAATCATATCTATATAACATTACCCTCCCCCCCTCTCGACTTTTAAATTTCCTTATTGGTCGACCGCCATCACACGAGTTTTCTATCCCCCACTTGCCTCTTCTTTCAGATAAAAGTCTTCCCGAGTTTTCAGTTCGCCTATTTTATAATTACTAATCCTAGTACTTTTTCTTGGTTTTGTTCGACGATTTTTGTATCTTTCATGATGCCTATTGATACATTCTTTTAAATTAAAAACTTTTAAAAAAGTTGTTTTCACGAAAACTCTGAAAGGAAATTCAACAATCTATTTCCCCCTAACGGAAATACAGTCCCTCCCTCTCCCCCTTTTCTCTTTAGGCAAGCTATTTCCCATACGCATTTCACTTTGATATTTCTGTGATGTGGAAAAGTTGTTCAGCTCCAAATTCTCTTTTTAGAATTTCTTCTGGTAAGATTTTTCATTTGTTTTTTTTCATTTAAAATCCATTAGGATCTAAATTCTTTTTAAAGCATATACATAGGGGCAGCAAATTAAAACTCAAATACAGCATTTAAAATTTCTTGGGTAGTGATACTTAGAACCCGAGTATATTTTTGGAACGGGCAACGAGGCCCAAGTAACTAGCTTCTTTATTGATTGAGAGTTTATGAAAAATTTTGGTTTTTAAATACTAATAGAAGCAACAATTATGCTGATCTAAATTTCTTATTTATTAATGAGACTTCAATACTAGTCCCATTTCTAAATGAATGCTGTATTTGTCCTAAAAAATTTTTTTTATAGGACTATGATATTAGTCTTATTTCAAAATAACCAGAATTTAAATTATATATCTTTTTAATAAGAATTTTTAAATTTTTACACTTCGAATAGAATCTTTTCTCAAAAGAAGAAAAGGACTTTTGTGAGATATGAAAGGGTCGCCCACCCTACATATAAGTTCGAAACGAGCTATTTAGTATCAAATACCATATTAATTAAATTTTTTTGGGAAAATTTCTGATGAGGTAAATTTAGGGAGCTCTTTTTTATTTTATGGGAGAAAATGGATTACTACAGAGGTTAGAGAGGCTTTTCAAAATCCAAATTATAACCAATATTTAAGAGAGAGTGTTATTTGGGGAGCTCCATTTGGATCGTTTTGATACTAGGAAATGTATTATTATTATTATTATTATTATTATTATTATTATTATTATTATTATTATTATTATTATTATTATTATTATTATTATTATTATTAATTTATTATTATTATTATTATTTTTTAAAATTATTAATAGAATACGTCAATTATTTTTTATTATTTTATTGTTTTTTATTTTTAAAAATTTGTCTTGCCGCTGGTGTGTTTTCAAATAAACCAAAAAGATCCATTCGGAAGTGACCACTCAGGATGTATCTCAAGCATTGGGTTTCAGTACTGCAAGGGCTCAAATTTTGGAGGTATCTTTATTCTCTTCCTAAAAATTTAATATCATTGTGGCAATTTTTGGCATCCTATGCGGTAAGATTTTGTGCCCAGCCTGGCCTGGTTCTTTGGTCTTAGAACAAGGTGGTGCACATGTTGGTTCCAGTTTATAAATGCTTTTATGGGGCATTTTTACAAGGGTTTGGTGATTTACTATTTTGAAGGGTAATTAATTTTTTTGTAGGTATTATATTAATATTTTAAGTGGTTTATAAAAACTGTTTTTATAACAAAATTCAGGGGTTTGATCTTTTCGAGAGGCGTTTTAAAGGACCGGTCATTTCCTCGATTTTTATGTATATTCTGGGTTTTTCTTTTGGTGTTTCATTTCTTTTATTTATTGTTATAAGGTTAGAAAAAAAAAGTTTTTCTGTTTAATAATAAATGAACGTATTTCATTCTTTATTTTTATTTAAAGTTTGGGTTTTATTTTTTTGTTTGAGTAAGGTATTTTCGGTCTTCGAATTTATTTTATATTTTTCATGGTATGGAAAATTTGTTTTTGATAGCTATGAATGTAGTTCAATTCGTGTTTTATAGGTGGTTGAAATCGTATATCCACCATGTCCACACTTTAATTTTTAGAAGGGTTTACAAGTTTTTGAGCAGTGTGTCTATTATTTTTGAGATTTTTGTCATGAAACTTTGTATATTTCGCTATTTCATTTTTGGACTATTATTGATTTCATTTTTTTATTTGTATTTTAGGCAACTGGTATTGGGTTAGAAATAAAGATTACGAAGTCAGATGCGCCCTTTTACTTTAGGCCATAAGTAACCTTCATTTGCTGCTAAACAGAAGAAGTTTTCAGGGGATATATATATATATATATATATAAATATATATAAATATATATAATATATATATATATATATATATATATATATATATATATATATATATATATATATATATATATATATATATATATATATATATATATATATATATAAACTATTATAAAGTGGTTGACTCCGGGCGAAATCAATAATTAATATATCGTTATTTTAATAATTTTAGGTTAAATGCAGTAAATTTTTTGAATTAGGCTTATTTCAGCCTTGGCTGCTAGCTGACCTAATTGACCTAACTTAACACAACCTAACCAAACTTAACCTAAATTAACCTAACCTAAAATTAACGGAGTCAACCAAACTTAAAAACATCATATATATATATATATATATATATATATATATATATATATATATATATATTTATAATATATATTTTAATTTACAAAAACATATATATATATATATATATATATCAACACTGGTTCTATATAATAGGCATAGATCTAAACCCACCAAAATTTGGGGATTGATGAAAGTCTATGTATATATCATAAATATATATATATATATATATATATATATATATATATATATATATATATATATATATATATAAGACCTTATGAGTTTCATGGCGCAGATAATTTACTCGAGGACAGTGACGCGCTTTGATGAAGAAATTATCAATGGTAATTCCGTTCCCGTAATCGTAAGCACAGATAAGAGAGGTGTCATATTGTTCAATCTTTACCTGAACTGAAGTAGAAAATGGGTTGTTGACTATGAAATAATCTGTTAGGAAATAGACCTATGGTGAATGGAAAATTTTCAGGATGTTAGCGGTGATATTCAGCCCACGCTATGTATGTTAGGTTGCATTTGTACATTGCCCAGCTCATGTTGTATGATGGCGCATTGATGCTAAAACGTAGAATTTATTATTCGTAGATCAGTATATAAAGATCTTATTTTTATGTTATGTTTATCAAATGATACTCGAAAATATGACTTGATTAATGGTTTGTCAGATCATGTTGGTTGGGTCGAGTTGCTGAAATGAATCTGATTTATGATTTTGATTTACTATTAAATCGATAAGCATAAATTTTACATAATTCATTTTTATTTAAAGACTTAGCATATTATATTAGGATAATTTTGTTGTTTTATCAGTATGTTTGGTTAAAACTTTGTTATGTTACCAGTATTCGTTGGGGATTATGATATTGAGGTAAGGTTGCTTGATAGTTTTTGTTAAATATTTTGAAGTTGATGTAGCATTATATACGTTGTCAGTATGATGATTAGACAGGGTAATGCTCCTTTTTGTTAAATATTACCATGCTGATGTGAGAAATTAACATTGATATGTTGAAGATAACCAGCTTTGAGAAAAGAGTGCTAGGTTACGTTTTGTACGCTGTGGTAGGTACTTTACTGTTGTTAAGTGCGGGAGTTTGTTATGTTTGTAGTTTATTCGTATATGGTGTGTTAGGTTTTGTGATTGCTCATTATATTATATTCTAAGTTTAGGTTATGTTATGTTAAGCTTTATTAGTGCTTAAAGAAACTTTGCTACATTATATTGTTGATTTGTATATAGTATTTTTGTGTTATGTTTACAGTTATTATGTTATAAAAATATGACATGAATCAATAGATCAATAGATCAAAAAGGTCATGGTGGAAGGGGTGGGGAGGGGTTGATGGTTTGATTTATTGATTTATTTCTTTAAAATCAGTAAACTATTACAATTTACTATATTTTATTCAAAAAGAACTTATTTTATGTTACGTTTGGATAAAAATTTGTTGTTTATAGTTATTCATTGGTCTGTATAATAATTAGACAAGGTTATGATAATTTTTGTTAAAATATATTCCTGTGTCAATGTAAAATTAACGTTAATATATATGTTGAAGTAACTGGAAAAAAGCATGTATGAATAGATTTGCATTTTATTGTGCAATGTTTAGGTGCTATTGGTGTTAAGTGTGGAACTTTGTTAATGTTAACTGTTTTTATTAGTGCGTAAGTTGTGTTACGTTTGTCGTTGTGGTTTATATGATGCTATGTTGGCTTTATTTATGTAATGAGAAAACATTGTTATGTTAGCATATACTCGCTGGTTTGTATAAAGAACTCGTTTTTATGCCCATGATCCGATTATTATTATTATTATTATTATTATTATTATTGTGTGTATTATTATTATTATTATTATTATTATTATTATTATTGTTATTATTATTATTATTATTATTATTATTATTATTACCTTTTGTGTTTCATATCAGTGGCTGTATAGTCTCTTTGTATTACAAAGTAAGACTTTGTTTATTATGTTGTGTTGTTGTTGTTGTCACTGAAATATACCTTTTGAACTGATGCCTAGTTTCGTTCCACACATCTTGTTTATTTGTTTTTTTCTTCACAGTTGGTTGAAGAATCTCATTACTTTAAGTTGTTTTGCCACTCTGTTTTCTTTGGCCGGGTTATTTTTTGCTGTGCTGATACGATGACATCTACCCGCATCTCTACGCTTGTTGATATCTTCAGAGGAGCTTCGTTATTCCCAGCTGTGTGTCATTTATATTTAATCGTGAACCGAATGGCGACTGCTACATTGCTTGTATTCACCAGAGGATCAAATAATGGGCGCTATTCGTTTGCTGCTGGATTCATCAAGATTATCGACATCGCAGCAGCATGGAATAAGTGTGTTATCCGATGGATCGATGCCTAGTGAAATATCTATCAGAGGTGACAATGTGAGGGAGGTTATAATGGAGGTGAGACGTTGTGTTCTCAGTAGTGCCGTTGGTAAACCCTTATGTGCGCGGCTACTGGAAATTATCGATTTACGTGACCTTCATGCGTGTATGGGTTTCACTGGCTGGAACATCTGAAAATATTACAGCATTGCTTAAAATAAAAAGCAATTAACATCGCATCTTATCGATGTTGACATACTTGAGGACTTAATACATATAGTTTATGGTGTAATCTATGATATTTACCGAAACATGTAGTTTCCCGTATAATACAGTATACAGAGTGCGTTAATAACTATCAACATGGATGAGTTTACTTCTCTCTTGTATGAGAGAATGAGTGCTGCTGAATCAAAATATGCAAAAAATGGCTTAGTGTTTGCTGAGAGAGGCATTTATACTTCTCCACAAACGTAGCAGAATATATATGCGTGAATATATGAACTATATATATATATATATATATATATCTATATATATTACCACTTATATATATATATATATATATATATATATATGTATATATATATATATAACATATATATATATATATATCCCGCGACGGTGACGCTGCGGAAATCGCCTGCGGCGCAGCGAGCAGGGGACGCGGCGGGACACCAGCGGGCGGGGTTGGCTGCGTTTGCGGGTGGGAGGGCGCATGCTGAGCCCTGGTGGTTAACTGCGGGCGCTAGGGAAACTAGCCAGACCAATACATTAAGGAAAAACATTTTCAGCTCTTACCTGTAAGGATCTTCCCAGCATGTTAAGTTTGAAATATATTTATAAAAATAATAATAACAATGATTCTTTGTCTATACTGGAATTACCTTTTTGACCTGGTTAGGCTTAAATCAGCATAGGATACAAAAAGGCTTATCCTAAATTTAGGCTTTTAGACCTAATGTAGTTATTGCACCACATTTACAGATAAGGTCAGTTTGAAAATATATTTTGACCTAGATTAGGCCATCCTTGGGATACAAAAAGGATATACGGCATTTACAGAGAGGTCAGTTTCGTATCTGGGAAGTGCGGGTTGTTGTGTTTTTCTCGTGATGGATTGTCAATGCGCCAGGTGTAGCAACAATAATAAAAAACCAAATTAAATACTAAAAACTTTTGAAGTATTTTAAGTTAACATCGAGTGAATAATATAAATGTAAGTGAGGTATTGTTATTTTTAAGTAACAAACTTAGAAGAATTTCAATAAACATGTTGTTATGTTAGCAGAGAAAGAACTTATTTTGTTCTTTTATACTTATTTATAAAAGATGATGTAAAACAGTAAGTCAATAGAACAAAACGATGTCATAACTGGTGTGTAGAGAGGTGCTTTAGGGGCTGGGCCGTGGTACTGTTTTGATTTTTAAACCGTTTGTTGTTAAAATTTCACTTAAAATTTTAGTAAAAATTATTTTAAAACTTGATAGTTATAAAACATAATATTAACAATGATTCTTGTCTATACTGGAATTACCTTTTTGACCTGGTATTGGAAGCTTGGAAATCAGCATGGGACCTAAAAGGCTTATCTAAAATTGGGCCTAGTGAGCCCCTATTAACATCAGTTATTACCACATTTACAGAAAAGGTCAGTTTAAATATACGACCTGGAATTGGGCCCCTCATCTTCAGGATACAAAAGGATTATCTGTACGACCACCATTGATGAAGTGCTTCGTTGATATTTACAAGAGGGGTGTTTTCTTATACGCGGGGTGCAGGTTGTTGTGTTTTCTCTCGTGGTGGATTGTCAATGTATAGATAAATGTGAGAAAATCAGGTATTTTGCTTTAAGAAACTTCTTTAGTTAACATCCAGGCAGGTATGAAACGCAAATGAAGTGAATAATTGTTATTTTTAAATAAGAACTTAGAAAGATTTTAACAAATACATGTTATGTTAGCAGAAGAGCACATTTTGTTGTTTTTATGCGCCCACTTGGCTAAAAGACAATTAGCA
>JABUQX010018371.1:0-5000 GCA_015478945.1 Trachelipus rathkii
CAGAGGAGATACCTGAGAAATGTCAGTACCGCTATCGTATTACAACCTACAGTACTAGTAATTCATACAAACTATATGAAATAAACATGTCCGCCGCTCGAGATCCCCCAAAAAAAAAAACAATAAATGTTCTTATCTTGTTCAGCTTCTTATCTTGCTACATTTCCTAACCAATCTTACAGGACCAAATCAGTATCCTCTTCCCGTAATCTAATTGTAAGGTTGTGAGATAGAAATGCTCTCTAGGGAGGCTGCCATATATACTATATAATGCTACTCGAATTAATTAAACCAATCTCAATAATGCAGGATTCACTGACATCGTAAATATCGAGACTGGGAACTGAAACTGTAGTAATCGATGTACACAGAACGTACATAATGTAAAAGGGCATCATGTAGGAAATCTAACACAGACACACAACACATAATTGGAGAAAACACGACACTTCGAGCCACCAAGTACTATAGCGAAAAAATAGAATCTTCTCCTATTGTATTTACATTCCTCAGTGATCATCTTTTCTACAAACATAGTTTATTCCAACGATCACACACAAATGTTGCAAGCAATGCTACGTACGCGTATAATCATCTCGAACAAATTTGAAATCACAACAATAATTTCAGAAAAAATTGAACAAAAAAAACTTTGAAATATCGATAATTTGATAAAAAAATTTGTCACTTCAAATAAACTTGTAGATACTTAAAGTAAGTCAATAATAACCAATGAAATAAAGTATGTGTTTATAGTTTATTATATATGAATAAGTATATATAATAAATATAGTCTTATAATATATTAAGTATAGTAACTATACGTATAATAGGATACTAGAAGACATCTAAATATATATATATAGTATATCATATAAAATTAAAAACTATCACTTACTGAGTATATTAGATATATATTATAAAGATATATAAAATATATATAAATATAATATAAAGTAAGTATTACACAAAACAACAACACTCCTTGGTATCTGGGTAAAATCGATACACATTATCGAACTGATTTCTAAAAATTAATACGAGTAATCAGAAAGAAAACTTAATTAGAGTAAGCAAAAAAAATCCTAGTATACTATACTACATCATATAATATATAATAATATATAATATAATATATATAATTAATATAATATAGATATATATATATATACTAATATATATTACTTATAGTATACACCACCAAATGTATAATAAATTAAATAGAAACCTATCTAAGAACTGTTAACAAATAACATAATTACAATTAAATAATGTAACAAAATGTTTTTAAATTAGGGTAACTACACGACAATTTAATATTTAAAGAAAGACGCAACTTTCCATCGGTCGGGTAGCCAGTCAGCATCTTGTATATATAGTATTGTAGCTCGGGGATATATTATATATATATCATATATATAAAATAATATATATATATAATTACTATAATATATATCATTAGTATATAGTATAAATAAAACCCTAAGTAAGACTACTGCCCAGAAACGTTCTAATTGTACGAATTTAGACGACGCATATAAGTAAATTTGTCAAATAAGATTGAACATTTTTAAGATAGTACAACTGAGTTTCCTATCTGCGATGAAGATTTCTGACATTCTAAATTTTGTACTTGGCACAGGAATTAATAGTAATCTATTAAACAAAGTTTCTTCATTAATCTCATCTCAATACTACTCTATATACTAATCATATACAGTATATATATATACTATCATACTAAGATATAATATATACTATATATAATATATACCGTCAAATATATATCGATATATATCAATATAATATTAACTTTGTATATAAATAATAAGTAAGTATATAAATACAAGAGTTATCATATTAACTTATTGAGATTTTTATGTATTTTTTATTACATAATAGTATACCTATAGTCTAAAATCATACAGTGAGTATGATATTCTGCGATTGATTTACCTATTCATGAATCATGTTATTACTATTTAAAGCGAATACATAATAACAATATATATCATATAATATAACAGCATATAATGAGCATATATGTAAATTTCCCAAATATGGACAAGAAAATGACGCTGATATGCTGACCTGTCCGACCGCACTCTCGCGCATGCAATACAAATCCAGCTGGAGGAAAAAAAAGACAGCAGAAGAGAAGATCTACGGGCAAGACAAGATGAAGGCTTAAACTTCAATAAGAACTACTTCAAAAGTCAGAGGATCTGAGGATAGAATTGTACTAAGACCGAATTATTATTAAATGTAGCTACTCAAAACTATATCAACAAATCTTCACAAAAATATTTAATTGAAGCATTCAACAGTTTAAAATGACAAATCATAAATATATTAATAAAACAAATTAACATCTTTAGTTAGATGAAAGGAAATAATAATTTATGTTTGGTTCTTTATTTAGAAATATTATTTACTTTTTTAGATAAAGCTGAATAGCATCAGATTTGATCTCCTAACAGTTAACGGAGGAGCCAAAAAAATCTGTATCATCAGGTCTTTTAACAAAAATGAATAAACACACAACATTTGGAACTACAAATAAAGAAGCTACGTTTTATGTATTTTCTTTTTTATTAGTGGAGATTGTGGTATGTGTTGTCAATATGAAAGAAAATGATGTGGGGGGGAACCCCCTTCTGACATTAATACTTCCCATGAACAATCGCATTGTTGCAAATGTATTATGCGATTGACACTACCCTGCACCACACCATCCTGCAATTATGCGGGACACAGTGCTTAGTATAAACACACTCACAACACCTACAATAAATATAATATAAATCATATAGTAACAAATCAACCACTCACACACTATAGACTATATATATATATATATATAATATATATTACCTACTACACACCACCCTAACACCATAACTATATATATTATATGGCGTAGGGCAGCCAACTCATCTACACGCGACCAATATATGATTGATATATATATATTATATATATAATATAATAACACACTTAAACAAATACTCATAAATAATATAGAAATTATAATATAATATATGATAATAATATATATATATATATATATATAGAACAAACTCTCATTGATCATGATTATCGATAACGAAAACCTTATAATCGATAACCGATATCCAATCGACATCGATATATATATACTAAATAATATTACTATATATATATATAATACTATCATAGTAATAATATATAATAATCATATAATATATATATATATAATATATATATATATAGTATATATCTCTAGATAATCCCTAATGTAAAACTTAAAGTTCTCTTTCTGACCATTCGGATTCGATATATCGAAAATATATGAATAAACGAATATTAATTAACATCGATACTATATCAATATATATAATATAATATACTAATATTATATATAATTATAACTATATATAATAAAATCCTCACCTATACTATACATATATATATATAGTAAGCCTATAAAAATAATAACCTATAAAAAATTAATATACTGTGTCTTCCCTTTCAACCTCAGAAGAGCCACAATCCATCATCTCAAAAAACTACACAGCCTACCCGCGAAACTGAAATCCCTCGACACTCGCCACTAGGTACACACTCTCATTGCGAAAACTGTAAAAAAAAAAATTATTTGGTTACTAATTAATGTAATAGCAGTAAAGGCCTATTTAGAACTTTCTATACGTACTCAGTCTACCCACTACCCACGACGCTCACCTTTGTTGTTTTTTGTTAACTAAGAGAAACCCAAGGGTCAAGACCGCACGCTGTCGGCAGCAGTCCGGCGTCTCTCGGCCTTCCACGACGGAACTACGGGTTGGTTTCCCCCTCCGGGGAGGTCTCCGGAACCGCCTGCGTCTTGATTTGGTGTCGCGGGTCCTCGCCCCTCCCTCCGGTATGGAGAAACGCCCCCGGTTCCGCGGCTCGAGCCCCTAAATTGCCGTGTAATACCTTACAACATAATATATATACTATGTCCCCCGCCGGCTCGAGCTCCCCCCCAAAAAAAAAGCAATTTTTATGTTTTTTTTATTTTTATTTTGTTTACATTCCTAACCAAAATCTTTTACAAGCGATCCAAACAATGTATCCTTCCCTGAGCTATGATCTTTTGAATATGGAATTGTGCCTTTCTAGAGCTGGGCCATATAATATACACGTAACCAATTCATTGAACATCTATACACTGTTGGTTCAAACGACACTAAATAGTTACACCCTGAAACTGTCGTATGTAAAAAAGAAATACATAATAAAAGGGCATCAGTGTAGGATAAACTCGTAATATTGAAAAAAAATATTCGTTTCTCAAAGTGTGTTTTGCCATTTTTTAAACGAATAAATCAATAAATAAACTTCTCATATTTTCATCCTTGTTTGAATTTCTTCTTACACTTTCCAAAAACATTTTATCCAAAAACGAAACTTTAATGTGACGCATAGGCCAGAAACGACCTTCTCACAAATTTAGAAATAGATTTTCAATTCATAAGTTTCAGAAAAATTGGAACAAAAAATACGTCCTCAATAAACACAGTAAAAAAAATCGAGTTCAAATTATATATACAGTAGATATTTGAAAGGTAATAATAATCAATGATAAAGTCCATCTTTATATATATATATAGAAATCTATAACATATATAGAATATTAATATATAATATATATATATATATATTATAAGTTCTATAATAAAAAAAAGATAATTACTTGGTATAATCGATACACATATCGAAAATCGATTTAAAAAACTCAATAGATAGGTCAGAAGAAACTTCAGTCTAGCCCATATAATATACTATAAATTAATATATATATACGTAATAATATATATATACTACTAACATATATATATCTATATATATATATACTATAGATACACTATATATGTGTGGCTGTGTTGGTGTTGGCAACATATTTGAAAAAGCTTAGAGGGCTGGCAATTATTGAATCACAGTTTTGCGTTTGCAGTGGCTCTTTTGACACACTATCA